>BLKR01004308.1:0-113059 GCA_011170035.1 Teleogryllus occipitalis
CCGAAGGACACAAATTCCGCTATTCTTCTTCGACGATCGATTAAAAATCACCATTTATGCGTCAATGATATTTTTTTATAATTTGTTCACCTTTTATCTTCTTATTTTTAATGAAAGAAACGAAAATAATATACAGCATTGGCTAATGAATTCGTCAAGGTACTTCAACTTCAACAGTCACGTTTCATGCTCATTTCGGTTTCGTCGTGCTCATGCGGAACCGCATTTACAGTCCCGATTCCTCATTCCCTCATTCGGCATCTCGCAACACTGCCCCAGTAGGTTAAACTAGTGGACACGGTTGAGAAAGGACAAACCGCGCGCGGTCCCTGCCTCATTTTTTGGGGTACTGCTTCAACATTCAGGGGAAGCTCTATGCTCTCGACTGACCTTCCGACATGTGAGGTAGTGTCTGTTAAGTACATAAGTAAAGTGAAAAGAGGTTCAGAAAGGAAAAATCGCCCACTGTCTCTGGCTCATTTCTTAGTGTATTGCTCCAGCATTCGTAAGCTATTGATTGGAGAAACTATGAAAAACTAGAGATTATATCAATATAATATTATGGCAATAGAAGCAAATAACCTAAAAGTACCATTTCATCAACGCAATTTACACTATTATTCACACTTTCATATAACTCTCAAATACACCATAAACATTTTCATATAGTTTTCGACATTTTAGTGGAAACGTTGTTTGCTTGTGCAAGAATTTCACAGGAACATCACAATACATGTATTATTTCATTTTATACGAACAAATCAGTCCAATAACGATTATGCCATAGTAATTAGATATACACTCTGTTTTGTTTTTCTGACATATTGCTAAATGACTATTACAATGCATCTTTTCACTTTAGACGCAATAAAAATTATAAAATGTTTGGAATTGTCGTTTAATTCAGCAACAAACTAGTAAACCATAAAGTAAACCATAAAGTAAACCATAAATGATAAGTGAAAAAAAAAGTTTTTTATGCACCACGGGCGTTACTAGATGTGTTTGCCCCTCAGGCGACTTCCAACCCCTCGGGCCAGAGTCCCTCAGGTTTAGAAGTCGCCTTCGGGGCAAAAACATCTACTTAATGCCCTTGATACATAAATAACTATAACTAGACACTACATTCTCTGAAAACAATAATTACACATATGTTCAAATAAGATAAATAATGTTGGTTTTCATGATATTCATGACAACTCTTAGAGAAGAATAGGGAGAATAATGAGATATTAAAATTTTAGAATTCGAAGGATACAATTGGTAAACAAAATAAGAAAGTCAAGATTTCGCATGCAGAAATATTCCTGGTTTTAACATTTTTTTAGCTAAACAATCCTAGGATAAACCGATCAGTTTTACCAATAATAAATATAAGATTCAATATTGATAATAATAATAATAATAATAATAATAATAATAATAATAATAATAATAATAATAATAATAATAATAAAGAAGAACAGTAAATTTTATTATGAGTGATTAAATGCCCGCAAAATAAAATTTTATTAATTTGTGTCGAAAAATGTTATATTAAGAGTTGGTAGGTCTGTAAATAGGTACTGAAGGAAGATTATACACTCAATAATTGAAAATTTCAACAACATAAACAAAATTTTATTTATGGATGTATTTTTTCAATCACATTTTAAATACATTGTATGAATTTTACACGTATTATATGATATGCAAATCTAAGTGTTGAAGTGAAAAGTGACCTATGATATTTGAATATATAAGAATGGATTCATAAATTTTATATTATTTATTTTCGATATTTTGTTTTGTTGTTAAGAGTAAACCACACAAAATGCAGTACATGATCATTTTCTCTACCGCAAGACTATCGCTACTTAACTGCTAACTTCTGGCTTGTGGTGTAAGTTTCAACCACAGCATAACCACATTCCCATTTTTTATCATTTCTGCTAAATTACTCATGATATATATGCCTTATTTACAATATTCTACGATCTCTTTATTTTTATTGTAAATATTTGATTAATGGTATTATTAAGTGCATAAGAGGGTCTTCATTTGGACAAGCAATGAATGAATCAGTATATCATGCGACTTCATTTTTGAAGTACGAGTGTGCACAAATAGAACGTATTATTTTATCTATAATATAAATTTTATCTAAACTATTTTTAAATATAATTCATTGTTTCTCGTGTAGATGAAATTACATTTCTCAACATTTTGCTAGATTTTTCCCTTCATTCCATGTCTACGATGTGTTAACATTTATTTATTCACACACGGAAAAATTCTTTCCGTTTTTATGATATTAATAAAATATCGAAATATTTTTTTGAGAAACAAATTGTACTTTCGCATATTATTTGCCAAATCAAGTAATGAAAATACACTGAGGTGACAAAAGTCATGGGATACCTCTTATTTCGTGTCGGACCTCGTTTTGCCCTGCGAATTGCAGCAACTCGTCTTGGAATGGACTCAACAAGTCGTTGGAATTCCTTTGCAGAAATATTGATCCCTGCTGTCTCTATAGTCATTCTTAATTGCGAAAGTGTTGCTGGTGCAGGATTTTCTGCACGAACTGACCTCCCAATTATGTCCTATGCATGTTGGATGGAATTCATGTCAGGCCATTTGGGTGGCCAAATTATTCACTTGAATTGTCCAGAATGTTCATCACATTAATCGCCAACAATTGTGGCTCGAAGATATAGCGCATTATCATTCATAAGAAGTCCATCATTGTTTCGGAACCTTAAGTCCATGAATGGCTGCAAATGATCTCCAAGGAGCTGAACATAAGCATTTCTAGTCAATTATCATTTCAGTTGGACCACGACCCAGTCTATTCCATGTACTTCTAAAAACAGCCCACACTATTATGGAGACACTACCAGCTTGCACAGTGCCATGATTGCAAGTTGGGTACATGACTTCGTGGGGTCTCTGCTACGCTCGAACCCTACCATCAGCTCTTACCAACTAAAATCAGAACTCATTTGACCAAGCCACGATTTTCTAGTAGTCTAGGGTGCAATCGATATGGCCACGTGCCCATGAGAGGCGCTGCAGGCAAAGTCGGGCAGTTGGCAAAGGCACTCAAGTCGGTGTTCTGTTGCCATAGCCCGTTAAAGCCAAATTTTGCCTCACTATCCTAACAGGTACGTTCATCGTACGTCCCACATTGTTTTCTTGTTATTCCACGCAGTTCTGCTTGGTTGTTACCAAGTAAACAGCTCTAAGAAAACGCCGCTTCTCTCGTTCACTAAGTGAAGGACATTGTCCGTGGTGAGAGGTTATGCCTGAAATTAGATATTTTCGGCACACTCTTGACACAGTGAATCTCGGAATAATGAATTCCCTAACGATTTCCAAAATGGAAAGTCCGTTGTGTCTAGCTTCAACTACCATTCCGCGTTCAAAGTCTATTAATTCCCGTCATGTGACCAAATCACGTCGGAAACCTTTTGACACGCATTGAGTACAAATGAAAGGACTACTAATACAACAGCATTTTATATTTGTGTACGCGATATTATTGCCACCTATATATTTGCATATTGCTACCCCATGACTTTTGTCACCTCAGTGTAAAACAGGTACTCAGAAAATAGAGCGTGCGTTCCGCGTGAAGAAACTCTATTTTAATATTCACAAAAATCGAAGGTTCGTGAATTCAATAGAACAATTCAGGCGCCACCCCCTTCCAGTTCCTTTTCGCAAAAAAAAAAAAAAACAGTCGAATTTACAATTTACAATTTCACGGTGGCTTCTCGCCATTTAAAAAAAACTGCATGGTGAAGACGCAATTCTGCTTTTACATTGGGATACAGCGCATAGACATACGTAGAGAAATATGTGTCAAGTTATTTGGTTTGATAACAAACCCAGAAATAAAAAAACACAATTTCACTGTTGTTTTTCGTTATTTTAAAAACTGATGGTGATGGCACAATTATGGCTTCAGATTCAGCGCATTGACATACACAGAAAAACGTGTCAAATCTTTGGTTCTGAAATCTTGTTTTTATTTTCTGGGCCAGTGTAACAATACAATTTTCTCTCTTGAAACATCAGCGCTTCTGACATTTGTAGTATTCACAACCAACATCGTCCATCGACCCACAACCGATTTGAGCGGAGCTCACGCATCCTGAAGCATCTGGCTGTCAACGGAAGCGCCCCCCACGCCGCGCGCCCTCCACATCCCCCGCAGGGACTGGAGGGCGCTCGCGTGCACGTTCGCCAGCCATTCCGCCGGCGCCACCTCGACGCAACCAGTGCGAGCGCGCGGCCGCTTCGTGACGCAGCCCGTCCCCGGAAGGGGCTTCAGGCGAGCAGCCACGCGCCCGCGCTCCCACGCCGCCGCCTCCGCCACAGCCCCTCCCTCCGCTCCCAACGCCACAGCCTCTGCCTCCGCCGCACCGATGCCTCCGTTCCCAAAGCCTCCTGAACCTCCGCCAGCAAGGCCTCCGCCACAGCCCCTCCCTCCGCTCCCAACGCCACGGCCAGCAAGATCTCCGCCACAGCGTCTGCCTCCGCCGCACCGTCGCCTCCGCTCCCAAAGCCTCCTGAACCTCCGCCAGCAAGGCCTCCGCCACATCCCCTTCCTCCCCTCCCACCGCCACGGCCAGCAAGATCTCGGCCACAGCCTCTGCCTCCGCCGCACCGTCGCCTCCGCTCCCAAAGCCTCCTGAACCTCCGCCAGCAAGGCCTCCACCACAGCCCCTCCCTCAGCTCCCAACGCCACGACCAGCAAGATCTCCGCCGCACCGTCGCCTCCGTTCCCAAAGCCTCCTGAACATCCACCAGCAAGGCCTCCGCCACAGCGTCTGCCTCCGCCACGGCCCTCCCTGCCCCCGCCGCTTCCTAAGCCTCCTGTGCCTCTGCCGGCAGGGTCTCCGCCACAGCCCCTCCCTCCGCTCCCAACGCCACAGCCTCTGCCTCCGCCGCACCGATGCCTCCGTTCCCAAAGCCTCCTGAACCTCCGCCAGCAAGGCCTCCGCCACAGCCCCTCCCTCCGCTCCCAACGCCACGGCCAGCAAGATCTCCGCCACAGCGTCTGCCTCCGCCGCACCGTCGCCTCCGCTCCCAAAGCCTTCTGTATCTCTACCAGTAAGGCCTCCTCCACAGCCTCTCCTTCCACTCTCAACGCCACAGCCAAGAAGATCTCCACCACAGCGTCTGCCTCCTCCGCTCCCAAAGCCACGTGAACATCCACTAGCAAGGCCTCCGCCATAGCCTCTGCCTCCGCCACGGCCCTCACTGCCCCCGCCGCTTCCTAAGCCTCCTGTACCTCTGCCGGCAGGGTCTCCGCCAATGCCCGTACCCCAGCCACGCCCACCTGTGCCGCCGCTCCGCTCCCAACGTCTCATCCAGTCTTCCTCCATCCGAGGCTTCCTCCACAGCCTCTGCCTCCGCCGCTCCCAACGCCACCTGTGCCGCCACCAGGAAGGCCTCCGCCACAGCCTCTTTGCCATGTTTCCCACTGTCACCACTACCCCCGCCGCACCACTGCATCTGCCCCTAAAGCTTCCTGTGCCTCCGCCGCAGTTCTCCGCTACAGCTCGTGAACAACGACGTCCATCTTAGCCTCCATTCCGCTCCCAACGTCTCAGACAGCAAGCCCTCCGCCACAGCCTCTGCCTCCGCCGTTCTCAACGCCACCTGTGCCTCCGCCGGCAAGGCCTCCACCATTAGTCGTACCCCAGTCACGCCCACCTCTGCCTCTTCTCCGCTCCCAACGCCTCAGCCAGAAAGCCCTCCGCCATTGCCTCTGCCTCCGCCGCACCATCGCCTCCACCCCAATGCTTCCTGTGACTCCACCTGCAAGGCCTTTGCCACAGCCTCTGCCTCCAACATGGCCCCCACTGCCTCAGCCGCACCACTGCGTCCGCTCTAAAAGTCTTCTGTGCCTCCGCGGCCATTGCTCGTGAACAACCACGTCCACCTCTGCCTCCGTTCCGCTCCCAACGCCACAGACCGCAAGACCTTCGCAAAACCTCCGTCACAGCCTCTTCCACCGCCACGGCTCTCACTGCCTCCGCCGCAGCATTGCATCCGCTCCCTAAGCGTCCTGTACCTCCATCCGAAAGGCTTCCGCCTCTACCCGTGCCCCCGCAACGCCCACCAATGCCTCCGCACCTCTCCGAATGCCTAAGCAAAAGCCTCTGCGTCCGCCGCACCATCCCCTCCGCTCCCAAAGACTTCTATGCCTCCGCTGGTAAGGCCTCCGCCACTGCCCGTTGCCCAACCACGCCCACCTCTGCCTCAGCCAGAAAGCCTTCCGCCACTCTGCCTCCACTGCCTATCAGCTCCTCTCCCAACGCCTCCTGTGCCTCCTCCAGCAAGGCCTTCGCCACCCTTTCGCCTACTAGATCCCTTCCGCCTAGATTACCCCCTCCAACACTGCCGCTTCCGCATGCGGCGACATTCGTCTCCTCTGCCTCTGTCATCCTCTTCTCCACCATCATCTCTATCTTCGTCTCGCCACCTCCATCACTATTGAATCCGTCTTCGCAGCCACACTCACATCCGCTACCTCCATCACTTCCTCTGTCTCGCAGCTTATCTCTCTGCCTCTACCTCCATCTCTATCTCTTCCTCCACCTCCCAGCCTCTATCACTGCCTCTACCTTCATCTTCATCTCTCCCTCTACCTCCACAGTTACCTTCATTGCCCATACCTCCATCTCTTCCTCCGCATTCGCAGCCACCCTCACCACTTCCTTCATCTCCGCCTGCACCTTCGCAGCTGAAGACGGAGATCCTTTAGCGCGCCTGCTGTCATCGGCCGCTTTTAACCCGCGGCCGAGTCGCGCAACACATTTGCATGCATTTCTGAAGTCGCTTCCGCACTCGAAACCTCTTCTAACCGCGTCCTTCCTGGACTTCAGAACATCCGGAATATTGAGACATCAAAGAGTACTTACAACACAGAATCCCTTTAATTCCATATACTCTTATTTCCCATTTGTTCGACTGATTTTTGTGTGTTTCTAGTTGACTACGTCAACTGTTGTCGTAGTTAATTCCGTAAATGTACTGCACGGTTTTATGCTAGAAGGCGACGGTGGTCTTCCCCCCCCCGATTGGTGACATCCGGCGCCGACGTACAATTCGGTTGGGGTAGTTCGTTCCCCTCTGGATATTTCCCCAAATCCAGGACAAGCTGTAAGATCGTAACTGGTCTCCCGACATGTGTGGTAGTGTGCTCGACCAAGCTATTTAGGTAGTGTCTGCCACCGTCGGGACTCGAACCCAAGGATCTCCCAGTCAGAGGCACTGCAGTGGCGTTTTTTCGACTAGAGCCTCTCATTAACATGACATTACATCATAAGAATAACTCTTCCTCCTCAATTGGCAACAAATTCCAATTATCTCCATCACGTGGCTTGTAGCGTACGTGGAACAGATGGTGTAACAAATATCAATTCTGTCATCTGTCTGTATTGCTTTCTTCTAGTAAATGCACTTTGTGGCATGGTTTGCTAAGTAGAGATTTTCAAACGTTTTTAAAAATTGTTCCCCTCAGAAAAGAATAAAATTTAAATGTATCCTCATTATAAAATTTTCCTGAACAAATATTATCTATTTAAATTGTTGACATGCTTTTAATTTATTAAAGAAATTATTTTAAATGTGTACACTATATTTTAAAACATTACCAGAATGGGGAAGAAAGCAATAGTATTTTAGCAAAGTGGTCAATTGAAGTTTTTCGAGTATCCCTCACAAGCTTCCCGCTTACCTCTGGGTACCACAATGTAATCTAACGCATTTGCGTCAGGCTAAGATCATTGAAATATTAAAAAAAATAATTGTTAATACAAAGTCAAAATATAATGTGAATACCTGTCACATTATATTTTGTGTGATTTTGTGAGAGAATTATTGTATCAATCAAAGTTTTAATATAAAAAAGTTATTAATTGGTAATGTAAGTGAAGCTCGCAGTTCCCATTTGTTTCTACCACCTGTCCCAAGAGAATTTCAGCACACATATATTCCACCCTCCAAGATAATACAATATTGTACACCGCTAATTCCGCAACATAATTCAGTATGTAAAGGGAGAAACTGGAATCAGTTTGCAGAAATGACAAGTAGACACAATAAACGAAAAATTATTGATAGCCATGTGTGCACATTTTGTATTGGCAACATTAAAAGAGACTCGCGTGCAAAATATGTGAGAGGATAAGATATGGATATCTTTAAAAAAAGTTAACGAAACATATGCCGAATACTTGTTCGAGCGTATGGTGTGGTAAATTACATTACATGATAAAATGATTGAAACGATGCTGAATGACTCTGTGAAGTGAAAAGACTGGTTGAGTTTTTTCTTCTTCTATTTAGTGTCCATGTTTCTTCCAAGAGCCACGTTTGTAGCCTTTTTGTTCTGGTGTTGTTTTGGAAGATCACCAATAAAGATATCGCTTAGATCTCTTGGCGGTAATCGTATGGATTAAATCTTTCCTCCTCTTGATTATTCCAACCTCTTGTCTCGTCGAGATTCCCAGAGCAGTTTCCTGCTCCATGAAATTTCGACGACATAAGCACCGGTGTTTAAGGAGGTGAAGATAAGTATCGTGAATATGTAATAGAACACATTGCTGTGATTTTTTGGCGACGGGAGAGTTACGAAATTATGATTATACTAAGGTGCAAATCCAATACTTGCGATATAATCGTAATTTTCACTCACTTGATCTTGATGGAAACATTGAATGTTCTTTTATTATAAATAGTTATGTTATGAAAGAAATTTTGATACGTGATCATTTACGACTTTCAATTCTTATTTTATTACTTTTACAATTTTAGTCATTCGTTTGGAAAATGTATGTGGTAAAATACGAGCAACTATTGCAAATGATCGTTAAAAATAGGATCATACGATGTACTTCAATGGTTATTGTCATGAGCGCAAAGTAAATGGGACGAGTAAGAAAAGAAAAAGAAATGTCATAATTTCACCTTAACAACCACTGCGAGGAAATTATTATGTAGTTATGTTAGTATATAATAGAAAACGAAAATGTAGAATGCCTTCACGAATAAAACCATGAGCAAAAGAAAGTACCCGTTTGTCTCTGAAGTTATTTGCTTCTCATTCTTGTTGCATATGTACGTTAACATGATGTGACCATTCCTCAGTCTAAATTTGTTCCTTACGAATTTACGTATTGCACCACTCCGTAGTTTACAGAGAATGGCGATTTTTAGTTAATAGATATTTATCAATATGAAGACAGTTACCCGAAATGTAGTGACGCTCATTTTTTACGAATGTGAGTAAGTTTTCTTTACACTTCCAGCAAGCATCCTTGCCCCCAATCATGAATGTAAACCTTGGACTATGCATAATTTTAATCGTTTGTTTATTCAAAATGAATCTGATAAAACTTCACAAAACATTTTAGACCGAAAACCATGTTCTCGAAATATCCTAAATTCGTAAAAGAATCTCCAAGAGCATCCACGATCTCAAAATACTCTGAGAAACACACTCATTTTATTTATTCATTTAAGACGAGTGAAAATTGAGCACAAATATTTACCGACCATTATCCCGCTGGAAAAAGATGTGCGTGCGGCGTGAAATACAGTCCCTGGGTGTAGTAAGATGAAGGCAAGCAGCGTGCTTTTTATTCTGCTCAATTAGAGTGCACGGAAGGTGCCTGCTTTGAGTGGAAGGCGTCGGTCAAACGCCGTGAAGGTACCTTGTGGCTCTTCCTACTCACCTCTTTTGGCCCCTGGCGGTAAACGCCAGACCCGGGGCTCAAGAAGTAGCATTGCCGGGAAAAGAGAGCACATTTTCTTTTTCTTCGTCGGCGAAACCATACTATACTGAATTAAGTATTGTGAGTGTATACGCTTATGAAGATTATGAAGTAAGGTGAGTGTATACGTTTGATCAGCTGGGACCGACTCATTCTATCGGGAGCTTCAATATCAAAAATTAAGTTGTAAAAGTAGCTCCCGATTGGCTAACCGCGTCCCATCTGATTGCTATTAATTCACCCTACAGTACAACGTTCGCACAGTATACTGTAAAATAAATATGATGAACTTTTGAGTCAATATTGATTTTGGCCGCACCGACTACTTCCATCATGAATCACGTAAGTGCAGAGCCAGTCAAATTCCGTGAGGTGGACAGTTTCCACCCCCGGGATATCGTGAGATCTGAAAACGATAGTCTTGTCGACCCTCGGACGTTTTCCCTTTATAGGTGTCTTCCCCAGCGGGATACCGTCGAGTAGGGACAAAAGTTTCCGACATTGTGCATTTAGTGGTAGTGTACAAACTTTTGTTCAAATTCTTTGTCTAAACGTTATTTCAAGTCATTTATGAGCAATTATTTGTAATTTTATTATATTGTAGAAAAAACTAAAGAGGGTAATAAAACAAACTATTCTTCTATAGAGGGTGCAATGCAAGAAAAGGATTGGGAATCTTACATCTAACGAGCAGTTTATGAAATATCCTTAAGATGGTGTTGAAAATTATAGGAATATTTACAAAATTATATTACGGTTGACATTAGAACATTTATGTTTATATTTAGGACATCTATAATTGTCTTTTCAAAATTACAGTGCATTCACGTTTAATTACACTAAATTAGTGACTAACACAAAACTCTGTGATATAGGAAACCGAATGTTTTACAGTTCACTCGAAGTCCTCGACAGACATCCAAATAGGGTCTACCAATAATTGTATTTAGTTTTTCAAGCAATTATAAGTACTGTAATGTTGAGTATTCTACGACTAGGGCTCACTTTCGTTGTGTGATGTCGCCAGCAGCGGTGTCGGCATTTAATAATGAGGAGCATAGCATTACACCTTTGAATGTTTCTCAGAAGTCATTGGACCAATAGTAATGAAGATGAGTACAAAAACTGCGGTGATGAGGACACCAGCAGAGGCGACGTGGAAGTGGAAAAGGCAATATCTGTGGTAGAGAGCGGGGAGGATGGCTAGCAGAAGATGGAGAATTGAAGCTGAGTCGAAATCGTGGAGGGAGATGGAGAGACGGAGAGAAAAACAAGACAATACAGGAAAAGGCTGGATACGAAACATTCGCGGATTTACAAGCAAAACATTTGTTGACACAATCCAAACACAGATGGGGAATATGAACAGGAGATGAAAGTGCAAACAGAGACGTACGTTAGAAACACTTGCGTTTCAGACTGCGGCAGACACACTGTGGATACATATGAGGTATCACGGTGACTCTAATGCTGGAAGGACCTTGATAAACCTCTCTCGACAATCACGATGCCAAATAAAACAACACATCTTTTAAATTTAATAACTTAACCGACATAAACAATGGAAACTGTGAGCAGAAATTTGATTGTTTTCTCAAAAAGCTGCTCTCTGGCTTCCTTCGTCACACAAATTATGTTCATTGTGCTGTTGGTTATATGCTGAACTTCCATTTTGCCAACACTTTTAGTGACTAATTACGGAGAACAAATTTACCAACATGTATGATAGAGATACAAAACTTGCCCCAGAGTAAAATAAAATTAGTGGTTGTGCCAGGCAAACTGAATCTTCTCATTTTAATAATATTAGTTATTAATCAACAAATACTCACGTATCTTTCAAAAATGTGCCTGACGAAATTTAAAGATCTAAAATTGAAAAATGCATTGAGAAAGAAATTTCTGACTTAAATATTAGCGGTTTAGGATAGATTCAACAATAAATTTGAACTTTGCAATTTTCATTATTTCATTGGTTTTAATGAAAATCGGAACTATACCATTTTTATACATGTTTTCTTCTATTCCAGCAAAATATTTAAAGAAAAAAATTGCAACCATCTTCCAGAAAATGTTGAAAATGTCACAGGGACTTTATGTAAAGTATCATCAAAAATTAAAACTATATTAATTATCTCCAAAACAGCTCAACTAGATCTTACTCCTGAAATATTTACCAAGATTGAGCTCAAAACCTTCTCATCTGACAGAGTTAAGGATGACACATACTTTCCATCCTTCTATACTGCCATTTCGCTACTTAGAAAATATATTGCGGGTATCTCCTTGTCACCTGCACCTATCTTAACCATCTTAGGATGAGCACCAAACATTCTAATTCTAACGTGTGTGCAATAGCAGATTTAAAGGACCTTAAGCACATATTTTGCGACAAAAATTCGAAATCGTTTTATTGAATTACGTCTAATCCTTTTCTTCCATTCACTGTAGAATGTGGAGAAGTAAAAAAAAAATATTTACAATAAAAACAAAATATAAAGTATACAGAAGATATGTTTGATAAACTCTGAGAACAGCTATGTATTGTAGAATGTGAAAATTAAAAACAATTCAGCCCAACACACATTAGGGTACAATCGGGACGGCGCGGTGTAGCACAAGCGGGGAGGGGAAGTGAGGAGGCGTGGGGAGGAGAAGCGGGGCAGTGAGGATGAGGAGCGTGGAGTGGAAGCGGGGGTGTGAAGCGGGGAGGGGAAGCAGGGACATGAAACGGGGGCATGGGGATGGGAAGGGGGAATAAGAGTGGGGAGGAATGGAGCGGAGCGGGTGGAGCGTGGTGAAGTGGTACGGAAAGATTCGGGGCAGGAATGGTTCTGATCAAGGCTGGGAGGAACAGGTCGGTTGATTTGAGTTGATTTGATTTTTTCGTGTTTCCGTGCGCGTCAACTGCTTTGGTCATTAGTCCCGTTAGTGTAGTGCATGTTTTTTTGTCGGGAGATGATCTTCCTCCGCTGGATGGCGAGATCCGGCGCCGACCTACCGTCGACTAGTGGGGATTCCCCCTAACCAGGACTCTCCCACCAGCGGGGCACCGCCCCAGCCGGGACAAGCTTGGCTCCCGACCGGTCTCCCTGAATATGTGGTAGTGTAGTGCATGTTAGTGTAATGTGTGTGTAAGGGAAGAGGATAGGACAAGGAAGAGGAAGGAAAGATCGCGCGCGGCTCGTGGCCCGTTTGGAAGGGTACTGCTCCGGCATTCGCCTGGTGTTGATCGGAGAAACCACGGAAAACTCCCGATTAGAGCAGCCGGCCGCTAGAATTCTCCTCCGGAGAGCGACTGAATTCGACCTAGCTGAAAAGCTAGTGTCGAAAATCCTGCCGCCGTGGGGAGTGGGAACCTAGAACCTCCCGGTCAGAGGCGCTGCAGTAACATCAGTTGATGCACTGAGCTACCGCTCCCGGTAGGAACAGGTCGGAATGGAGCGGGGAAGGATAAGGGAGAGTCGCGGCAGTGCGGGACGCAACGGGCAGGAGCAACGCAGTGAGGGCTGGACCAAAGCGGGGCGTGGCGTGGCGTGGCGGGGCGGGGCAGGGAGTAACGGGGAGGGGCGGGGAGGGGAGGGGTGGGGAGGGGAGGGGCGGGGAGGGGCGGGAGGGGAGGGGAGGGGCGGGGCGGAGCGGGGCGGAACGGGGAGGGGCGGGGCGTGGCGGGGCGGGGCGGGATGTGGTGAGATGGACGTGGGCGGGGCGGCGCGGGGCGGGCGAGTGGCGTGCTGGGATTTGAGCCCCTGGCGTCGCCCGCGGGTGGCCGCCTCCACGCACGCCACGCCGCGCCTCTCCTCGCCTCGCCTCGTCACAGCGCGCCACGCCACGCCAGCGCCGCCTCGGAGGTTTGTTGAATAAAGAAAACGCCTTTGAGGAGCCGCTCTTCTCACGCTGCCCTCACACGCACCTCGCTTCGCTTCTTTGCTTTAGTCGCCCCTCCACGGCGCTTCCTCATTCAACTGTGTACGGTGTACCCCCTGCGTACTAAATTCGCTTCTTCTAGTTCGGATGGGTGGAATGGAAAATCATCTAGATCTTTGCGGGAACGGAAGTTTTATTTCATATGTTGAATGTTTAATGATGAGATACTAAAAGGTTAAAAATAGGTAGCTCAGAATTACCAATAAGAATATTCTACAACTATATTTCATTATGTTTTGCACACACTCTAGAAATCTCAATTTATGAATGGACTCCAAGTAGGGGGCTTCAAACCCTCCTCAAATGAACTGCACTTTTCGGTCACTAACCCACTGATCGTAATACACAAGACATAAAACCCTTAAAATGTTACTAGTTGTGACAACTAGAAGTCTGTAGCGTCTGTCGATATCAGAAATTGAGAAATGATAGTTGATGAAGGAGTATATTGTACGTAGAATGGAATTGTCTTTTGTCTTCTTTAATTCAAACACAAACATTTATCAACATCAACGAGAAAATAATGGTGCGTTAGTTGTGAAATGTGATTGTTTCTAAGTTTACTTAATTTCGTGTTTATAATACATGTCACTTATTCCATTAAAATATTGTATTATATTGAAATCACTACATTTTTGTTATTATTATTGTTGTTGTTGTTTGAACTACTAACATATTTTTGTGTTCAATTGTATATTTATATTTCATCATTGTAATTAGCAGTCGACAGGTCGGATGTAATCGCTTTCCAAATAAAACTGTCTTATGAACAAATGTAAGGGGAAAGAAAGAGTTCAGCTGTACTGTTTTCTTCCCACTTCCATATTATAACAATTTTTTTAAAATCCTTACCTCACCTCACACGTATTACGCCATTAAAGACAGACACGTTGCCTCGCATACCTCCAAATAAATACGAACACCTCCAAATACAGTCTCGGGTGCACATTACTCTTGTGCACCGTCGGCATCCGTTTTTACGTCAGAAGACCTACCCGAACATTGCATCCACACGAGCACACCTCTCCGTCATCAGCTCATATTCCTCCTTTTTTGTCGGCTGGTGCTGTCGCTCTGAGTGCGTGGCGCGGAGCGGCGTTTCTTGCGGCCGTGGCGGGGCGTCCCGTTAGTTCCTTCCTGCTTCCCTTGGCCGCCTCTGCTGCACCTTGCGCGCGCCGCCCCGCCGCTTCTGCTGCTGCTGCTTCTCTTCTTCTTCATCGTCGCTTCTTGTGAGCGCCACGCGGCCGCTGCCAGCGCCACACGCCTCCCGTCGCCGCCACACGCCGGCGCCCCTCCCCCCTCCGACTGCCCGCCGCCGCGGCGCGCAGTGTGTCCGAACGACAACACGCGCGCGGAGCTCAGATTGACTGATGGATTTTTTCCGGGTGTTTTCGGGCGCGTCCACGGCTTTGGTCATTAGTCCCGTAAGTGTAGTGCATGTTATTTTTTCGGGAGATGGCAGTGATCTTCCCCCGCTGGATGGCGAGAACCGGCGCCGACCTACCGTTGGCTGGTGGGGTTTCCCCCTAATCAGGAATCTCCCGCCAGCGGGACACCGCCCCAGCCGGGACAAGCTCTAAGCTCCCGATCGGTCTCCCGGATTATGTGGTAGTGTAGTGCATGCTAGTGGAAGTGTGTGCGTGTAAGAGGAGAAGATAGGACAAGGAAGAGGAAGGAAAGATTGCGCGCGGTCCGTGACCCGTTTGGTAGGGTTCTGCTCCGGCATTCGCCTGGTGTTGATCGGAGAAACCATGGAGAACAACCGATCAGAGTAGCCGACAGCTAGAATTCTCCTCCAGACAGCGACTGAATTCGACCTGGCTGTTTTCAGCTAGTGTCGAAAATCCTGCCGCCGTCAGGACTCTATCCTAGGAGCTCCCGGTCAGAGGCGCTGCAGTGACATCAGTTGATGTCGGAACTCAGCCCGATGGGGAAAACAAGTGTATTACATGCGCACGTTTTCTTGATCCCCGGACCTACCCCCACTCTTTGGCCAACGTTAGTTGAATTAAGAATAATTGATATAAAGGAGCGTTGTACACAAAATCTGATAACCACAAACGTTCGCTCCGGTGTAAGAGAAACTATTTTGTAATTTTTGGACGGCCCTTTGGAATTTTTAGGCAGAATGTTTTTTTAATTTTTATTTTATTTCTTGACATTTATTTAGACCAACGTTTCGAAGGTCAATGCCCTTCTTCTTTAGGGTCTAATGAAATTAAATATACATAAATTAAAACAAAAATTATTTGTTTATATATATATATATATATATATATATATATATATATATATATATAATTTTATTTTATATGTATTAATAATTGGTGGCTCAGTGCATCAAGTGGTCACTGCAGCGCCTCTGGCCGGGATGTCCTAGGTTCAAGTCCCGATAGTGGAAGAATTTTCGGCACTAGCTTGTCAGCTAGGTCGAATTCAGTCGCCGTCTGGAGGAGAATTCTAGTAGCCGGCTGCTCTGATCGGTAGTTTTACGTGGTTTCTCCGATCAGCACCAAGTAGATGGCGACGCAGTAACCTAACACACGGGCCACCAACCGCTTGTGATCTTTCCTTCCTCTTCCTTGTCTTATCCTCACCCCCCCACACACACACACTTACACTAACATGCACTACATTACCATACGGGGCCTTAGAACTTGTCCCGGCTGGGTCCCGCAAAGTGTCTCCCTCACGGCCACCGTTCAAGTGAAGTTGTAAGCTCCCAACTGATCTTTTAAGATATGTGATAGTGTAGATCATGTAAGTGTGAAATTGTGCAAGTAAGAATGAGTGTAGGCCAAGAAAGAGTGAGGAAAGATGGCCCGTTTTTTTGAGTACTGCTCCGGCATTCATCTGATTCGTCTGATTCGTATTGATAGGAAACCACGGAAAACGACTCATCAGAACAGCCGGCCGATACAATTCTTCTCTGGACAACGATTGGATTCAATGTAACTAGTGTCGAAATTCCGCCAATGTCGTAACCCGAACTCTAGAACGTACAGGTGCTGACAAAACACCAACAAGTGTTCACCCCGGATTTAAAGTGTTGTCTTCCATAAAGAAGCATCCACCCATGTGAGGTGTGCTTAAAGGCAGGATCTAATGCATTTGTTTTTGTTATTTAAGGTCGCATCAACATCTAGGTCATTATCGACCCCTATTGGAGTTCACATTATGGTAATTATGAATATGAAACGATATGGTGATGATAAGGGGTGAAAAGACGAACACAAATACAACCATGCCTGAGGCGGGACTCGAACCCGCGTCCCTTTGGTTCGTGATCACTACGACACTACTGCCTTAGCGATCTCGGCCACCGGATCGGCAATCTAATGCATTTGTTTACGTGTTCTTAAAAACAGGATCTAATGCATTTGTAGGCGAGCGCCTGCCGCGTTACGGACCACAGTGCGTGGAGACGTGCGCCTCCGCCCCGCGCCGGCCGCCGCCGCTGCTCGCTGACCGGTCCGCTGGCCGGCTCGCGTGCCGGCCTGAAATTAACACATACCCAGCCTCACGGAAGAGGCTCCGCTCCCGCTCCTCTCCCGCTCCCGCTCCCGCTCCCGCTCCCGCTCCGCTCGCGCGCCGCGGGCCGCGCGCGTCTTTTTGTCCACCTGTAGCCGCGCCCGCCCGCGGAAGGAGGGAGGCAGCAGGAGCCAGGACTGCAGGTGGGGGCGAGGGGGGGAAGGCGACGACTGGCGTAAGGGACACACGCACCACTCGGAAGGGGAAGACGGGAGAAAAACCGACGACCTGTATATGCGAAAACTCTCAAGAAAGACACTTGTTGGTGACGGCGAAGTGCGATACCAAGAACGAGGTTGTACACGGCTGGAAAGATAAAAATAGATTATACATTAAATTTAATTCATTCGTACAAAGCGAGTAAGCAAATGAGTGAGTATTTATTGACTCTCGGTGCATGAACAACCTAGTACCGTATATTTAGCGCTTGCTACATCCCTGGAAGTGGTGGCTTTACTCTACCGCCGGACTCTGAGATCCGGCGCCTACCTGCATGGCGACGGGCCGGGTTTCCCTCCTCCAGATACCTCCCTCGGTGGGATAAACTCTAAACTTTCGACCGTTTCCAGCCATGTGTGGTGGTGTAGTGCATATAAATCATAAGTGGGACGACGACTGGCGTAAGGGAGGCAAACACAACTCGCAAGGCTAAGGGAGAAAAAAACGTCAAAAAACGAAAGGAAAACTATGAAGAAAGTAATCCTGCCGGTTTCATCAAAGTGTGATACCCAGAACCAGATTGTATGATAAAAACGGACGCTTCATATAATTTACTTCAATCAGGGAAATCGAGTCACGGAATGAGCGAGTATTTATTGATTCTCGGCGCATTCACCACTTAGGTAACTATTCCCGTAAATGGAGTGCATGTTACACGTCGCGCGTGCAGTGCACATCGACGTGTGGGTTTCCTCCATGGTATCTCCCCCGGGCAGGTCCAACTTTTAACTCCTGACTGATTTTCCACTGTGTGAGGTGCAGTATTGCATATAACCGTAAGCGGGACGAAGACAGCTTGGGAGCGGAAGACGGGGGAAAAGAACCATGAACTCTACTTCCGAAACTCTGGAAAAAGTTCATGGCTAAGTGAGATACTAACAACAATGATCTTACAGCTCAAAAATAAAAATAGACCATCAAATTGACTACATTCGTACAAATCGAAAGTAAACATGAAGTTATAATGAAATACCTCTTCCTATTTCTAAGCAAACGAATTAAAAAAAAGTTATTCTGTAATTTTCTCCAGTTTGAATTTGTTTGGTACGATTCGAGTAAATATAATTTCTTATTTTCAAAGAAACGCAATAACTATGTTTATCATTTGAACAGAATATTTCAGAGTATACAGGAAAGAAAAATAATTTCAATTATAAAAATTGAGTTTTAAACTAATTTAAAAATAATGTTAATGTGCTAACCATTTTTTACAAAATAAACATTTATTTCGTAACTAAATTTTCACATTCTACTTTTACAACATAAGAAATAAAAATGAAACATTAATACAAATGCCTTTAAAATTTTCTAAATCATTCTGACATTGGCGGTTAAAGGACAGGAAATAAGTTAGAGACTATGCAGTGCACATGATAGTTCATCTTAGAGTCGTAGTGATGGAAGGGAAATAGATATGGAAAAGTAAAAGATATAATATGGCTTCGTGATCATCCAAAAATGAAAGAAAAAGTGAATGGGTACAATAAGAGATTTCGACGTGAGAAAGAATATAAAATCGAGGAGAAAGTGAAAAAGACACACGGAGAAAGAAAAACGTCTGTGACAAGTGTATCGGTGTTCCCGATAGTACCTATATTTATCCAGTGAGTGCTAGCGCATGAAACTAGCGAACTTAGTCAATTCGTTACTACTTTCCTAATGATTATGTCTCAATTAACTTTTACAGCTTCATTATGAGTTGAATGTACTCGCGATAGAGATAATCATAAATGATGCTTACGATAATGCCATGCCACTACAGCTGCTAATTAGTTTCAGAGCGACGAAAACCCGTGTAAAGGTTTTCCGATATGTGATTCGACAGAATATTTGTATTGTTAGTACCAACTGAGAAAGTAAAGACATTTAGATGCATCTGTACCTTCAGTAATGATACTTAAAATATCGATTAACAATAATGCAAGGGATTAAATGTATTTTACTTGACATTGAACGATTTTAGGTTGTTTTTAATAAATTATATATTCTTACATTTCCTTTCTTATCCGCACAAAATGTTTCGTATTTTACCATTTAAAAATTGAGGATCGAAATATATTTCTTTCTACTGTTACATTGTTTAACAAAAGCAGTGTAAAGCCCCCAAAATGGAGGTTAGCGAATAAAATTAGAGAAATTTTAAGATTTGATTTACAACGGGCCATTAACTTAGTTTTCCTCATTTATATATTAGTTCAACAGAGGTGCACTGATGTGGTAAACACATCGTTCCGGTGCTTACTTTTTACAGAAATAATATATATATATAGATATATATATATATATATATATATATATATATATATATATATATATATTGATCTAAATGTTCTTTTAACTTGACCTATTATATACAAACAAACGTTTCGGCTCTGGAAAATATGAGAATCCACTCCTCAAGTTACGGTAACTCGAGTTATTCTGAAGTGTAAGAACAACGCGTTGGTAACAGAGCAGGCGCAAGCCAGACTTGCGTGCGGCTTTTGAAGGGGTGTGGAGGCCTGTAGAGAAGTCGTAGCGCAATGTGCAGGACCAGACGCCATTGCTTTCCACCACCGCGGTCACGTATAGACAACGAAAACATCGGTCCAAGATTTTAGGAACTCTTAGAATTTTACTCACAGAGGTTTGTGTTCACAACTCCATTTTATTGAGGCTATGAGTGGAAACAAGTGCTTAATTGAATGTTTTCAAACCTGTTCCGGGGTAAACGACGGGTTCAGAACAAATGTTACAAGCTTCTAGGATACGTAGAAAGTAAGAAGATGATTACATTTGGCCATTGAAAATTGAAGTCATAGGGAACCTCATATTTTAATGAAACAAGTGAGACAAATTTGACACGTTTCCCCTGATTGGGCGAAAACGTATCTTCTGAGGCCGTGAGTGCTGGTAAAACTAATTTCCATAATACCACATTCTCTTAATTCGCATTTGTTCGACACTGCCGCCACTGTTACGAACGAATTGCACTTGCCGTAAACACCTGTAAATTGCATTTATTATACATAGTATATTGTACACGATATAAGCCACGTGATTAGAACCGATAATTCTGATGGGTGGAGTGATTGGTTACAACCGATAATTCTTATGGTTTTTCGGGCCGCGTCAGCTGATGAGGTCATCAGTCCACAGTGCATGTTTTATCATGGGAGGAAGCGTTGGTATTTCCCCAATGAATGGCACGACCCGGTGCCAAACTACAAGTCAGCTTGAGGGATTTTCCCATCCAGGCATCTTCCATCAGCGGGATACCACCCCAGTCGAAACAAGTTCCCACTTTCCGACTGGTTTCCCGGCATGTGTGGTAGTGTAGTGCATGTAAGTGTTTGTGTATGTAAGTGGTAAGAATATGACAAGGAAGAGGAAAGAAAAATCGCGCGCGGTCCATGACCCGTTTTTTAGTACTACTCCGGCATTCGCCTATTCGCCTGGTGTTGATCGGAAAAATCACGGAAAGGTACCCATCCGAGAAATCGACCGCTAGAATTCTCATCGAAACTGAATTCGACTCAGCTATCTTGCTAGTATCGAAAATTCTGCCACAGTCACGACTGGAATCCTTTGACCTCCCAATCAGAAACACGATTCTATGACTTCTCGATCAAATGCAGAGACATCAGTTGATGTCCTAAGCCATCTTTGTCGATGGGTGAGGATGAGACAAAGAAGAGGGAGGAAAGATCGCGCCCGGTCCATAGCCGGTTGTTAAGGAATTCCTCCGGCATTCGCCTGGTGTTGATAGGAGAAACCACGGAAACGTACCGATCGAGGCAACCGGCTGCAAGAATTCTCAAAACATACTCAAAATTCGACCCAGCTTTCTAGCTCTTGCCGAATATCCTGCCACTGCCGGGACTCGAATCCTAGGACTTTCCAGCTAGAGGCGTTGCAGTGACATCTGTTGACACCCTGAGCTACCTTAGCTGGTATAATTCTGATGGTCTATCGTTTTACGATATAACATTACTGTGCCTTTTTAGTTCGCGCATGCACACAGACTCAAAAGTGAGTTCGTTTACGATACAGAGCTT
The DNA here is from genome assembly GCA_011170035.1 of Teleogryllus occipitalis. Classification (NCBI taxonomy): domain Eukaryota; kingdom Metazoa; phylum Arthropoda; class Insecta; order Orthoptera; family Gryllidae; genus Teleogryllus; species Teleogryllus occipitalis. Next base: position 21,488 of record BLKR01004308.1, read on the forward strand.
CTTTCTGCGAAAAAAACTCAATTTTCTACGCGATTCACCTACAAAGGTGTGGCGCGGACAGTGCCGCATGGGTGTCGGCCTCGCGGACAAGCTGTCTGAGCCTCGAGGGCATTGGGAGGCCTTTGACCTTGCCCCCGCCCCTCACAGCCTCCTGCTCGTCGTCGGACACGAAACTCCGTGCAGGGGGCTTTGGCCTCTCCCAAACATTAGAGGACAGCCGCCGACGTCCCCACACCGCCTATTACACCGACTGAGTCACTTACGCTGCTCAGCTATTCTGAAACAATTCCGGGCATTGAAATTTTCTTTTCACTCCGGTACGTTAATTGGAAGGCCTGCCACGTTCCAGTACTCTATTTTTGTCACAGATTATTTTTTGGTGGAATTTTCAATGATGCGACCCGTTACGAACTTCTACTGTTTAATTCTTTGGAGAATTTCATTTTAAGAAAAAAGGAAGATGCATTACATACCACTTACATTGTATAAAAAATGTACATTTTATGTTTTCATAAATGATAATATACTTTTTTATATTTTTAAATGCAGTTGTTTGATTATCAACGAAAGATTTATGATCACATTATTTTCATCATATTTTTCTTTTTTGTTATTCAGCAGCCAGCAGAAACAACAGAAGCACTAAAAGGATTAATTTAGTTTGTTCCGGCAACAATGTCATGTGAAGATTTTCTTTTCTTCTCACGTCCTAGTTAGCTATGACCTATAGTAGATATCTATCCAGTTCTTTATACAGCTTCCTAGTTTGACTTACATACTTGTAGGGCGAACACGGGCATCAATAAATAAACATACGCCAAATCCGCGTTCAATTTTTGAAATGAATATTTTGATTCAAACCTGTAAAACTACTCTCTATCAAGAAAAGATAACATCACAACTCTAATATTTATTACCGAGCCAAAAGAGAGAATATCTAAGACCGTGATTTTGTTGTTCTCAATTGATATGAGGTAATTTCTCATAGAATAATTACACGGATTGAATGAACGATCTAGGGAGAATGCATTCTAGACGTCCAATTTATCAATCCAAATTTTCCCTACCCTATATTCACGCAATCTCCCGCCATTATGCCTGTTTAAATTTAGTCGGTCAACACTGAAAAATCGTTTCTGTAAAAATCTTCAATCTTCTCCATGACACGTTTCAGTCGACGCCGTCCAAATGCGTACGCCTTCACTAAAACCCGGGTTCTATTAATCTATCAACGATGAAAGCTGGACATATTAGGGTGAACTGCATTAAATTTTAATGCGAATTATTACGGTGGGTACAAATATTACGTACAGGCGGAGACTAGACCTCTCATTCTATCCCAACGTTTATCGGAAAACATTTCAGAAAATTTATTGAATCTGTTGAATAATTTAGGTGACAAATTCTATCAGTGTCATTGAATCAAATGTTATATTTTATCGTTGTATCAACTCCTATCCAATCTTCCCAGAATTACAATAATTGTAATGACCGACTCACATGAACTTAGTATTTGTACCCGTAATTATTTCAATGGAATGAAATCTCATATATTTCTTGGTTTTCGCACAAAATCAAAGGGCTGAAATTCAATTGCAAATCTATATGAATTTGAAATACACTCAGCACTAACCATTGTGTTGTGAGAACGGTACTGAAACTATATAAGAAATGTTACAATTGTTAAATACAGATAATCACCGTTTTAACGATTAAAGACTAAAATTTTCTCTAAATGGACACACTCTAGAAGAACATTGATGTCATTAACGAAAAACCTTTCATCATCTCGAAGACACTTTTGAACCAGGCAGATCTAAATGCTATAAGTCGGAAAGAAAATGGATTTGTCAGTCTATCAAAATTTGTTTACCTCTCAAAGACGAAGCAGGAATAAACAGGAAAATTGCTTTAACGTTAATGTAAAGCACTGTGGTTGTAGACATACAGATGATGGTTAAGTGATTAATTCTTCTCTTGGCAATTACTATGCCGGATCAAACCTGAAAACGGGTGGTCTGAACATATAAGTACTAAAACACGGGAGATATTTTCCAATGATAAATCCGTTTTTCTATAAAAAGTAGCAAAACCGTTGGACCTTAGCTGCAAATGCATTCACTTCAGCGCGTGCGAACACACAGTTTGCTATATACCAGCTTTTCTTCCGACTTGACCATAAGCATATAGTAAATTTACCACGGTTTTAGTACAAAATTTAAACCGACGTAAGTCATGAATTTTCCCTGGCCAGGAGCGTACTATGCTTTAGCGACTTCGGCTGTATCGATAACTAGCATCCAGTAATTTAAAAAAAATATTTCATGCTTTGTATAATATGTCTATGTCTATTGAAGAAATAAAATTTGCAAATTATTGGAAAGGAAACAAATTTGAGATGACTAGAAATGTGCGTCAAAAACTGTCGCTGAGCGTTAATGAGTTGACGCCAAAAGAAATAACTTTCTATATCTCTCGCCTATAAAATACTTTCTATTTATGCTCGTGTTTTCTCAATATATTCAAATCTCTCTCCAATAATTTATTTTTCTTGAAGAAAGACCTTTTTTTAAAAAAGTTAAATTTCCTTGCTACAAGAAACGATTTATTATTACACTGTAATAATCAAGTTATAGTCTGTTAGCAAGAAATTATTAGGTACACAATGGATATAATTTCTTCCTAAGATGATGGAGCGTAATTCGAGCAATGAAGAGCTTTTTACATGCTGGCGGTACCTACTCTCAGTTTCTTCTTGGGACCGTGTGGATGCGGGCAATAAAAAAATCTCAGGCAATAAAAAATCCCGACCAAATCTCGCTACAACGTTGGTAGAGGAAACACTTCTGTTTTAATATGATGGCAATGCCTATTTTTTGTAGATATCTGTACGTGGAATGCCTTAATTATTTTTAATGGATATGTGGTTCTGAAGATACGTTGTGAATGACGATTAAGTAAACGTTAAATGAGATGTAGAGGAAATGGGTGAACTGCTAGGAAACCTGCCGCGAACCCCTATTTATCCTCCACAAACTCCACACTGATCTACCGGCTTTCGAACCCCGCTGGGGGAAGGTGAGTCCGCGGAGCAGGATCAGGATCAGGAAGGAAGGATCGCGTGCGGTCCATGGCACCATTAACCGTCGAATACTCGCGTGAGCGGCAGGTGCAGCCCAGCCATTTTATTTTTGTTGTCACCCAACCTCTACTACGGCATAAGTAGCTTCGAATAGCATGTTACTCTTCCCAACCACCCAGCTTTTCATAGCAAGCAAGTTGATGTAGATAGTTTTAAAGTTGGTTGGGCTACAATTGTAGCCCGCGTGAGCATTACAGTTATGTAAGAGTTTTTTCCAGGAAAGTTAGTTATGCAGGAAACCCCAAAAATGTTATGCTATTCTCAGAGTCATATAATACGGTGAAATGTTTATGTTAATTTGTAAAGTGTGTAAAATTTGTAAAATTTTGTATAGTTGTTAAGTTCTGTAATGTTTAGTTAGTGTATTCTGCCACCAAGTTCTGGAACTTATTTGCAGAATTAGTAATAAATCTATCTATCTATCTATATTGTTATCTCATACTATATGTCATGACTTCTGAATGACTTATAATTCATTTCTAAAGGAGAAATAAAATATTTCGAATATGAATAGATATCGCTTATTTCCATTTTTCATCCGGGAGCCCACACAGGTAAATTTAAACGCCTTAAGTTAAAGTTTTATGGCTTTTATATCATCAGGTATCCCACACCTGCGGGGCACCGTCCCAACCGGGACAAACTAAGTTCCCCACCAGTCTCCCAACATGTGTGGTAGTGTAGTGTAAGTGTAAGCAAAGGGGTAAGGATAGGACAAGAACGACGAAGGAAAGTTCGGGCCCGGTCCGTGGCCCTTTTGTAAGGGTACTTGTTCCGGTATTCGTCTGGAGTCGACCGCGGAAAACTTCCGATCAGAGCACCCCGCCACTAGAATTCTCCTCCGGCCAGCGCCTGAGTAAACTTCATCCGTCATTCCCTGAGAACTTGTTTATTTCGCCGCGACCAAAGCGGGGCATTTAGGGTGCAACGCATTAGCGTTAATGCGGAGCCTGGCGGTCAAGGGGGAGGGGCGGGGAAGGCGCGTTCGGCGTGGACGTTCGGCGTTCCTGGCCTTCCAGCCGTGGGCGACGCCTTCTCCCGTGGATCAACAGACCTTCGCGTGACTCGCAGCCATCAGCCGTTGACAATTGCCGCCGCCGTCGCGCCGACCGACCGAGACATCCGAGGGATCAGTGCCCCCACCCGCCCCTGGCAGACGTCGCATGTTGCAAGACTTGTTTCGGTACGATACGATATTGAGGATCGATACTGAAACATGATTAGTTGCATCGATATTTTCGGTCCATGGCTTTTAGGAACTATTAGAATTTTACCTACAGAGGTTTGTTTTCACAACTCCATTTTATTGAGGCTATGAGTGGAAACAAGTGCTTAATTGAATGTTTTCAAACCTGTTCCGGGGTAAACGACAGGTTCAGAACAAATGTTACAAGCTTCTAGGATACGTAGAGGGTACGAAGATGATTACATTTGGCCATTGAAAATTGAAGCCATAAGGAACCTCATATTTTAAAGTAACACGTGAGACAAGTCTGATATGCTGCCCCTGGTTGGGCGACAACTTATCATCTGAGGCCGAGAGTGCTGGTAAAACCGATCGTCTATAATGCCACATTCTCTTGAGTCGCATTTGTTCGACGCTGCCGCAACTGTTACGAACAAATTGCATCTACCGTAAACACGTAACAATTATATTGTACACGATATAAGTCACGTGATTACAACCGATAATTCTGATGGATTCATTGACAGATTACTTGTTTTTTCGGGTCGCGTCAACTGCTGTGGTCATCAGTCCACAGTGCATGTTCTTTCACGGGAGGTAGCGTTGATCTGTTCCCAATTAATGGCATGCCGTCAGCCGATGACAATTGCCGCCGCCGCCGCGCCGACCGACCGGGACATCCAAGGGAGCGGTGCCCACACCCAGCTCTGGCAGACGCCGCATGTTGCGATACTTATTTTTTTAGTCAAAAACAGTCAAAAACCGTATGTAACGTATGGGGGAGAAAATCATCTGCGCACGTTTTCTTGTGTTGTTTGTACTTGTTTCGATAGTATTTTAGAGTACGAGAGTAAGAGATCATTTCGATAGTAATTCGAGAGTACTTGTTTCGATACGATACGATGTTGGGGATCGATACTGAAATGTGATTAGTTGCATCAATATTGTCGGACGTCAAATATTGCTATTTCAAAATTTGAAATAGCAAACTATATTAATACCAACCGATATTTAATATCGATTATTCTCTTCTTATTTTATTATATCTTATTTTATCTTATTAATAATAATCGATATTAAATATCGATTAGTATTAATAAGTAATTTTAAACACGATAATTGTGTATTACATGCGCATTTTTTCTTGAGCCTTGGAATATCTATCCCCTCACCTCTGCCAACATTTGTTGAATTATGGGTCAAATACTCTTAATATGGAAAACGAATATTTCGATGTGGTCGTGTATGAGGTATCGTGATGTCAAGGTTCAGTGGAAACTTGATCTGACTCATTATCTCTTTTCCCACACACGTAAAATACAGATAATAGGAACTAACAAGTTCCAACAAGTCTACAAACAAGTTTCTGGATGGCTGAAATTTCTGAAAACGAAAGGCGTTTAATCGCGAACTTATTTCTTTTATGTGACGATTGATCCTCTTTTTCTTTCTTTAGCAATTTTATCTACATTCATTTTATTAGCTTTTCTCTTTATTATTGTGTTCGTAAGTTAATAATGGAGTGTAGCCCGTGCGTTATAATGAAGTGTATGGGTAGCTGTATTTTAGCGTTGAGTCTTCATATGCCACTTAAAATTTTCATTGTACGCAGTTGAAACGAATAAAAAAGATATTAGATATTATTAAGCAAATTTTAGAGAAAATGTGTAATATTCTCTCATGTTTGAGTTTATATTTGCAAAATAGTCAATAAGAATGTCTTAGTATGGGAATCTCATCTGATAAAAGGAGGTTAACAGGATTCATATTCTCTGTGTTTCTTTCAATCGTTTGAAATTAACTTGAACTGACAGAAAAGCTTTTAAAATGACTTTAAAATCCAAATAAGAACAAACATTCGACTTTACAAGAAACATGAAAATCTAGGACTGTATCCTGTAGGCTTATATTACAAAACGTATTAAATGAAATGTACCTTCTTAATGACGTCTACGAATTCTTAATTGCTGGTAAATAAAATCACAAAACCTCTCACACTTTACGTTTTAAATAACTGTAAAAGATACTGCAAAGTTATTAGGAAATATGCTTACATAGCATACTTCAATGACAAAATTCCTACAAATGAAAAACATTTAGTCTCAAAGCGTGTACTCACTTGAGACACCTGTCACATTATACTTACTGACTTGAGTAACGTTACGTAATTACACAGATTAATAATTACACTCATAACGACAGTAATATAATTAATCCATGCATCCCGTTTTTCCCTCCATCAAGCCACGAAACTAATGTCCCTCCTGGAACTTGAGTGGCCCTTTTAATACTTCCGCATCCCTTCCTACCCCCCCCCCAACCTCTTTAGCGTCGAGAAAATAGTAATAATCGAAGAAATAACACCTTAATGGCAAGTCGCGTAACGACTGGTGGCCGCGTCTGATAGTCGCGACCGCATCCCGTAAGAAGCCCCTCCAGCAGGGGCTACCCCCTGCTGCGGGCCCGGGCTCGCTCGTTAAGGGTTGTTTACCCCCGCGGAGAGGGTTGGCGCGGATGGGCATTGTGCGGCATTCTGCCATATGCCCCAAGCAAGGGTTCCGGCTGCGTGGTAATCGATTTCGGGAGGCGGATCCTGGACCGCTCGTGCCAAAGAGTCCCGTTCTCTAATTTGCCAGGGCGGGGGTGGGGTGGGGGTGAAGGAGGAGCGGGGGTGGTTGGCGCCAGGTTGCGAACGGCGTCGCCGCTGCCGGGGGCGGCGGTAACGGTGCAGGCCCGCAGCGGTGCATCAGAGGGTAGCGAAAAAGATGAGGGTGCAGGATGCCTCCTATATGTGAATGTGTGTGTGTGTGTGTGTGTGTGAATGCAAGTGCGTGTGCGTGTGTGTGTGTTGTTGGGTCAGGGTCGAATAGCATAACATGGAGTGTAGATGAGCATAACAATAACATTTGGAAAATAAATTGCTAATTGAATAAATAAATATCTACAGCGTAATAATTTGTTACCATTTTATGATCACACTACTTTTTTTCAAAACGTAATTTACAAAAAAAGGGGAAAATAAATTGCAGAGATCAAAATTCGAGGTAATTTTGAATACTTACATCCGTCGGTAGCGAGAATGCTGAGGATGCAGGATGCTTTTGTTTATGCGTATGTATGTATGTATATGTGTGTGTGTTTGGATCAAGGTCAATAACATTTTGAAAACAAATTGCTAATCGAATACTTGAATATCCACAGCGTAATCATTTGTTTCCATTTCATGGTTACATTATAATAAATCGTGTTTTAAAACGTAATTTTCAAAATAGCGGAAAAAATAGTGCGCAGTTTAGTGTTTTGGGATAATTTTGAGTATTGATATTTGTGTGTTTGAATGTGACATTCAGATAAAAGGTAATGTAGAAAGGCTAGGGGAAATAATGTCGTAAATATATTATCTACTGAATAAAATAATCTACATGTTTTTATTAATTTAAGAATTTGTTTCCAATCAGTAACATTTCCATCTAGAAACATTCTAGTAAGTTTTGTTTGAATATATAGTTTAAAATTTTTGCTATATCAGATAAAAGGGTAATAAACAAGTTGCCGTGAAGCATGGAGACCAAAGAAACTCAATGTGACTAAAATATTGCTAGATACAAGTTATTGAGGTTTGAGATCTTTATCATCCCATCCATCATCAAAGATTACCTTTTTTATTCACTATTTTTATGTAGTATTATATATTTTCCGTTATAAAGGTAAATTCTTGTGATATTTAAAATCTTTAATTTTACAATTTTTTTCTGTAAACCAACTAGTTTAGTAGGAAAATAATCTAGACTAAACAAGGGTTCATAAGTTGCATAAGTTTTTAAAACTTTCTTTTTAATTCCAGGGTCCAACTTCGACAACCTGATTTATTGCTCTTGGAGTTATAAAATTTAATTTAATATTTCATAAAAATTAGTTTTTTACCAGTCCGGGAGTAGTTATAACGCATTAGTTGTTGTTGTGATACCCCTAACCCCGCATTAGCCGAAGCTGGTCGCGTTGGCTACAACTGAAGTTTTTCTGACACGGACTTACGAACACCACCACGATTTTTTGCACTAAGCCTTCAGTTGTTCTTATTAAATATATCATGTTTTCTAAAGTCATGTCTTTCTCCTGGAGACGCGTAAATATTGATGACAAGGATCCGAAACTACATTTGATGTAGGCTAGTTTTCTCTCCATGTCTATAACTGGAAACAGTTCTTGAATAGTTCGTATAGCCTTGCGTCTTATGCGCCAAGTGAGTCAACTACATTTTTCACTTTTTGAAAATAACCGCAATAATATGCACAGGGATCGATCCACGTCCCCATCGCGTTATAATAGGCTACAGCGGCAGTGGAATGTTAGGAGCTTATGATCTGAAAAATTCCCTACGTGATGAAGCTCTTAGTGTTAGATACAAGTTTGTCAACTTCTGCCACTCTGTGAAAAGAGAGAGAAAGATTCATGAAACATTTACTAACAAAAAACACGAAAAGGGGTCAAAATGCGTAAAATAGCAACAAATATTCCAGAAAAGGCATAAAAATTGAAAAATTACAAAAAAATGATCCAATATGAATTTTTATTATATCACCTATATGTCATGATAAACATTCAGTTATAAGTTTGCTACGTTTAGAATACAGCAAAAAGATGTTATGTCATCAGAATCCCAGCCCTCGTCATAAATAACTAGTATGAATTCATTGTTCTATCGTGTGACTAAGTTGGTCCAGAATTGTCTCTCAGTTGCGACTAACGCAGTCGCGTGCCGCCACAAGCCTTGGAGTGGGGGTAGGCCACTGGCAGTCCGGAGGGAGGAACGTCAGGGATCACATGGCTGCAAGCAGTGGCGGCAGGGGCGGCGGCGGAGACGGAGGCGGGGGCGAAGGTAGCGGCGGCGGTAGAGATGGCGGTGGTGTCGGGGTCGGCGGTGGGGGCGGCGGCGGGGGCGGCGGCGGAGGCGGCGGCGGTGGAGGGGGCGGCAGAGGCGGAGACGGCGGAGGCGGAGGCCGCAGCGGAGGCGGAGGCGGTGGCGGAGGCGGTGGCGGAGGCGGAGATGGTGAGGGAGGCGGTGGCCGCAGCGGAGGCGGTGGCGGTGGCGGCGGCGGACTCGACGGTGGAGGCGGCGGCGGAGGCGGAGGCGGTGGGGGAGGCGGCGGGTACCTGCAGAATCGGCGCGTGCGGCGGTTGCCGTCACAAAGGCGGAGGTGGTGGCGGGGGCGGGGGAGGCGGCCCAGCTCCCGTTAGCTGGCGCCCGCACCCTTGACCTCCCACGAGCAGGCGATTTTTTTCGCGCTTAACGGGTCGCCGGCGTTTGACAAAGGGCCGGCCCGCAGCGGGGGCGGTGGTGGCGGTGGGGGAGCGAAACAGCGGTCGTGGTGGCGGGGGCGGAGAAAGGTGATGAGGTCACAATGTTCAACAATGACATTCTGGGTGAGGACCCTCTTCGAACCATGTTGAAAACATAATAACCATGTATCATAATTAGTCCACGACTGTTTCTGTTCTAATATTTAGTGTTTACGAGACCCATACCAGAAGTACATCCCACTACAACCTATGAAAAACACTCAGAAACCACACGAGAATTAAAGTTGATTCCCAAACATGTTTGATTACATACAATTTGCTAATACAGATAATTCATTCTGAGGTGCACAGTGAGACTCGTCTCTCTCATGAAAAATAGTTGTGAAGTACGAAAAGTTTAGAATTTTAAATTACGCAATAAATCTAAAAAAAATCACGGGAAAAATTACGTGAATCTGAACCACAAATCACATTAGAAATTATAAAATTTGATGGAGAAAAACGAGATAAACACCTTAAGATATTATATTACAACACGATATTAGAAAATTATCAAACGATACCATTGAGCCGAAATGTGAACACAAATATTCTTCAACATGTTCGTTAAATCCAATGACCTTTTTAATTTTTTTATTTTAAATCGACTGTTCTTCCCAGGAAAGGCTCATATACCGACAAGAACTGATCGCGAGCCTCTCTTATGCCTTTTGCCATTCTATCTCGGCGACATACTATCAACAACGGAACAACCCATGAAGACCCTACAGTCGCGACACGTTTTTAAACAGAGTAAGAAAATCTTGCAAGCTGCACTTGAGGGCCTGGCCTCCCGAAGAAGGATCGGCAATCGACTGCCGTGCGCTTCCTGGACGCAAGCATGCCGAAATCGAGGGAAGCAATGCGCCTGCTGGAGTGAGGGCGTGCCATCTCTTTCGTTCCTCCACAGTGCCTCTAACCGCGAGGTCCAAGGGTTCGAAACTCAACAAGGGCAGGATTTGCCACTCTAGCTTCATAGTTAAGCCGAGTTCAGCCGCTGCCTGGAGGAGAATTCTACCAGCCGGTTGCTCGGGTAAGTAGTTTTCTGTGGTTTCTCCATTCAACACCAAGTTCATATAGAACAGTACCTTAACCACGAACCGCACGTGATCTTTCTTTCCTGTTCCTCGTCCTATCCCCATCTTTACTTACACATTCTTACACTTACTACCGCCCATGCCGCGAGACCAGTCGGGAACTTAGAGCTTGTTCTGGCTGCGAGGGGTAGTGATTACGGAAAACCTCAGCCGATGGATAGGTCGGCGCCGGACCTCGCCAGCCAGCGAAGGAAGATGACAATTCAATTAACTTATACTTCCTAAAATGCTTCAATATATCATTATACCAATTCAAAACGAAAACTTGAAAAAGCATACACTACAATAACGGGAGTAATGACCTTAGCAGTTGACGCGCCCGGTTTTAGTTATCAATCAATCTTCCCGTAGTAGCAGCAGCAATCGCATGTCCCCCCCCCCGCCTCCGCCGAAAGTGCGGGAAGCAACGCGCCCTCTGCAGTGAGGGTGTGCAGTCTCCTTCCCCCTCCCCCACCCCTCTCACATACTTTTTTTTCTGCCCAGCGCGATCTTTCCTTCTGATCCTTGTCATCACATCTCCACTTACTTACACACTCTTACACTTACATGCAGTACACTACTTAACATGTCGCGAGACCAGTCGGGGGCTTGGAGCTTCTCCTAGATGGGACGGTGCCCCGTTGCTGAGAGATTCCTTGCTGGGGAAAATCCCGCAAGCGGACGGGTAGGTGGTAATAATAATAATAATAATAATAATAATAATAATAATAATAATAATAATAATAATAATAATGTCTTTATTAATGGCGAGGCTCAGGTCATAGGACCTGCTCTTCCGCCTAACCACTGAATCTACATTAATACAGGGTAGTAACATATAAGAGGGGAGGGCAATCTGTACATTTGTAGATCGGTGCCAGATCTCGCCAGCCAGGGAGGGAAGATTGCATTCAATTAACTTATACTTCCTAAAATGGCGCAGTAACTCACATTCTTAATTCAAAACGAAAAATTGAAAACAACAACAAAACACAATACATTTACGGGTCTAATGACCTTAGCAGTTGACGCGCCCGGTATCAGTAATCAATCAATCTTCCTGTAGAAGCAGCAGCAGTCGCGTGCCCCCCCCCCCCGGGCCACCTCCTGGACGCAACCAAGCCGAAAGCGCGGGAAACAACGCGCCCGCTGCAGTGAGTGTGTGCAATCTCCTTCCCCCTCCTCCTCCCCTCCCTCACCCCTCTTTTTTCCCCCAGCGCGTCATGTGCAGCGCGTTCCGCTAGGTGCCGATTCGACGCGACTGCTGGCTAGCCACTCGGCCCAGCCGCCCGCCGCCACCCGCCGCACCCGCCACGCCACGGCTACGTCATTAAAATTCGAAATATTGATCGAATTTTAGATAGCGCGCCCTCACACGAGTTGCGTGCCTCCCAATGGGATGCTTCGTGTCAGATTGGCTCTCGGATTCAAATCTCCGTATCTCGGAGCAAGCACTTTCTCGTTTGGGTGATTGGATATTAAATGGCAAACGATAGATTGCTCTCGAGGCGTACGTGGACGCGAAGGAAATAATTAGATCTGATTGCTAGTACTTTATTTAACCTCCGGGCCTTACCCTGTTAGGAAAAGGTAGATAGAAGCAAGATAAAGCATACAGATGCTCAGTCACGCGAGTATAACAATTTGAAACATTTAACTAAGTGAATTGTCGGCGGCATATACCATGTTACCTTCTGCATGTGATTTGTATTATCATTCATTTCAATGTTCTTTTTTTAATGTTCGACTTAATATTCCAAGATAGTATGAATACGACTATTAGTCGTGTTATAATTGTGTAGATTTGTGATGATTTTTGAGGTAAAATATCATCTCACACTAACTGCCCGACTAAAGAGAACTAAACTAAAGCTGTAGAACGTGACATTCAATAAGACTGATTGATTGATTTCTCGTGTTTCCGGGCGCGTCACCTGCTTTGGTCATTAGTCCCGTTAGTGTAGTGCATTTTTTCTAGGGAGATGGCGATGATCTTTCCCCGCTGGATGGCGAGATCCGGCGTCGACATACCGTCGGCTAGCGGGGTTTCCCCCTAACCAGGACTCTCCCACCAGCGGGGCTCCGCCCCAGCTAGAACAAGCTCTAAGCTCCCGACCGGTCTCCCGGAATATGTGATAGCGTAATGCATGTTAGTGTGTGTGTGTGGAAGGGGAGAGGATAGGACAAGGAAGAGGAAGGAAAGGTCGCGCGCGGTCCGTGGCCCGTTTGTTAGGGTACTGCTTCGGCATTCGCCTGCTGTTGTTCGGAGAAACCAAGGAAAACTTCCGATCAGAGCAGCCGGCCGCAAGAATTCTCCTCCAGTAAGCGACTGAATTCGACCTAGCTGATAAGATAGTGTTGAAAATCCTGCCGCCGTCAGGATTCGAACCCAGGACCTCCCGGCCAGAAGCGCTGCAGTGACATCAGTTGATTCACTGAGTTACCGCTCCCGGTACATTCAATAAGAGAGTGACCTAGGTCAACTATTGCTAATACTGGCAAGCCATTACGATAGAGAGCACTTCCACGCCGAGGTGTGCTAAGTGGTTGCCCGAGCACGAGGTTAGTGGGACGATACGCGGTGGGGGCGTGGGTGCGCGCATGAGCTTCAATTGGACGTAATTTCGTCCGTTCACCGTCCAGGATTACCGTAAACCCGTCGGCCTCCTATAATTAAACTGTCAGCCGATCCACTTCTCTTCTACGCCTCCACTCGGGGCATTCTTTTGACCTGGCGCAACGGCCGTACGTGGCTATCATTCCGGCCCCGCCCCCGCCTCCGTCGACGCCACCCACGCGACCCCCTCGGCCGCCCACGCTTCCGCCTCTGCCACCGCCTACAACCCCACCGCCATTGCCATGGTCCTCGCCCCTCTTCCTCACTGTCGCGCATGCCTTCGCCTCCGTCCCCACCACCACCCAGCACCACCATCATCACCACCACCACTTCCACCACCGCCACCTCCGATGCCCCTTTGCCACCGGCACCACCACCACGATTGTCCCACCCCTCGCCCACAACCACCTACATTTCCATCACCATCGCCCCCATCGGCCTCCGCCTCCACCGCCGTCTCTGCCGCATCCACCGCCAACGCCACCGCCAACACCAACGCCACCGCCAACACCAACGCCACCACCAACGTCAACGCCAATGCCTCCGACGTCAACGCCAATGCCTCCGACAACGTCAACGCCAACGCTAATGTCTACGCCACCGCCAACGCCAACGCCACCGCCAACGCCACCGCCAACGCCACCGCCAACGCCACCGCCAACGCCACCACCATGGCCAACGCCAACGCCGACACCGACACCGACGATGACGCCTACGCCGACACCGACGCCAACAGCAAAGTCAACACCAATGGCAACGTCAACGCCAACGCCTACGCCAACGCCAAAGTGAACGCCGACGCCAATGCCAAGGCCAACGCCACCGCCAACGCCAACGCCAACGCCAACGCCAACGCCAACGCCAACGCCAACGCCAACGCCAACGCCAACGCCAACGCCAACGCCAACGCCAAAGTCAACGCCAAAGTCAACGCCAACCCCAACGCTAACGCCGACGCCAACGCCGACGCCAACTCCGACGCTAACACTAAAGCCAAAGCCAACGCCAACGTCGTCTCCGCCTCCATTATTCCCACTGCCACGCCCACCTCCACCACTGCTGCCTCCGCACCCCCCTCAGCCGCCCGCGCACGCGCCGCGCTGTTGTTCTGGAACAAAAGCCACGCGCCTCAGCATTCCTCGCAGGTGGCCGCCAACGTATTCTCCGACGCATCGCGCTGTGACCGATTTCGGACACGTGCGCCTTCCGCGCGGGGTGGGGGCGGGGCGCGAGGGGGAGCCCATCAGTCGGGCGGGGGCGGGGCCGCTAATAGAGCGCGGCTGCCAAGGGAATGAACAGAGGATTCTCAACCAGAGTGAACTGTAGAGGGGGCAAGAGGCCATGGAATAGATCTAAATGAGAAAAAGAAATTTGTAAACATTCGTGCATTTTCGTAGTTGTTTATCCTTAGGATACATGGACACGGGAAACTACCTGAATGATATGAAGGACCTCTGAGGCTTTCGAAAAATGCAAAGAAAATTTGTTTTTATTCTTAAATATTGCAATAAAAGTCAAGTCTTAATGTTAAACAAATGATTGTTTAAAATGACATTTCTGAGGTATCATCCAAGGTCCCTTTATGGACCTTGGTATCATCAGCTGTACTTGCATTGTCTGATTGGCGGAAGAATACATTTCGCGAAGCGATACCATAAGCGACGGTCAACTATTTTAGAATCTCTTTAAAAAAATCGGTGCGTCGGTGGATCAATTGTAGTTAGGCGATAGGCAATCAGCACACAAAACCAGTGAAAAATACATATTTAATTGAATTTTTATAAATAATAATTTTTTACAACCCTTCTGAGTATTTTAATTTACGATTTCAAAATAAACTACTGCGATATTTTAATTTATCTTTCTACGCTTACTATTTTATCTACAATCAATAATAACGATTTAAATATGTCGTGAACGTTTAAAAAAATGATGTAGTAGAACTCCAATTATCTAGATTAATTGAGACGGACCCACGTCTAATAATTAAATATCTGGATAATTAAATAGATAATGAAAAAAACATTGGTTGAAAAAATACTAAATTTATGTATAGATACTACTAACAAGTAAACACCTTATGTAAACTAAAACACGCGCACAACAACAAAAAAACAACAACACGGAAGTCCTAACGTATAGCGACAAATCAGTCAAGGTTAATGAGACGACACAGATTGATGTACGTCTCACTGTCTGACACTGACAAACACAGCAATGAGCGTATTGTATTCATTATTCGAGAAAGATTTTGTCTTTCAATAATTCGCTGTGGACTGATTTTAAGAGGTAAAGATACCAACAGAGAACTGTACTAACTGCCAAAAAGACAACTGGCAGCTTCAAAAACTTTAGACATACATATTTATTTTCTTCATAACCTATGTAATAGTGGCGATCCGGATAGTGTATTGATTGTAATCCTAGTCTACTTAACATACGTTAACTTTTAAACGAATTCAGTTACAATTAATACAGCATTTTAAGCATAGTTATGATCATTTAGATTTTAAATCATTAGATATTTATAAGAGAGAGACATGGCCACATGATCCCTAGGGACACCTCTGGAAATCTAGCATCAAACCGGGAGCGGTGGCTGTGTGGAGGTCCTACATTCGAGTCCCGACGGCAGCAGGATTTTCGACACTAGCTTTTCAGCTAGGTCGAATTCAGTCGCTGTCTGGAAGATAATTCTAGCGGCCGACTTGTCTTATCTGTAGTTTTCCGTGGTTTCTCCGATCAACACAAGGCGAATGCTGGAGCAGTACTCTAACAAACGGACCACGGACCGCGCGCGATCTTTCCTTCCTCTTCCTTGTCCTATTCTCACCCCCTTACACACACACACTTACACTAACATGCACTACACTGCCACACATGCCGGGAGCCCCGTCGGGGACTTAGAGCTTGTCTCGGCTGGAGGTGGTCCCCCGCTGGTGGGAGATGCCTGCTTGGGAAAACCTCTGATAGCGGACGGCGGCGGCGGCGGATCTGGACATTCAGCGGCGGAAGACCACTACCACCTCCCGAGCAAAAACACGCACTATACTTATGGAAATAATGACCATATGAGTTGACGCGCCCGGAAACACTAACAATCAATCAATCAACCCCTTGCATCAAGAGGAACCCCGTGGCACACCAGTAGCGTGGAATTACACCTGTGTACGTTAGAACATCGAATGCTCGAAAGAGTTTATGCTACTTAAGTTATTAACTACCCATGCGAACAAGAAATTTCAGTATTACCACATATTTTGAAAAAAATAAAACATCCGCGAATTTCTTTTGTGAATGAAGAATTAAAGTTTATACATTAAATTCCTCCCTGTGTGTAACTATAGTCCAAAGGTAAAAGGGTCCACATTCCCTTTTTTTAAGGCAATCATGGTCAGGGCATTTTCAATTAATCGTCATGTAATACAACCGTATTCTTATCGTATCACAGATTATTATTTATATTTCACTTATTGAATCGCATTCGTGTCACCTCCATATAATTTGGCCACTCATCAACATAATTTCGCGGATTACCCACGTAACACAAGCAGCAGACTGCTTGTGTTGCAACACCCCTTTCAAACACACTTGTTTAGGCAGATAGAGATATGGACAGAACAGATGCGAGGTGAAAGCAGAATAGTAGAATACATAGATAAAAATCGGGCGATGTATGCGAACAATTTCATGAAATGGGGGCAATGTAGACTTTAGAATCTTCGATCTACCTGGGGCAGAACTGCTGTTATGTAACTACTACTACATCAGAGCGACTGATATTAATTTGAATCCATATACTAATTTGTAATGCGCGTAGAAATTGAAAGAAAGTATGCCGTTTCCGTTCACTTGAGAGGTGTCCCTGGTTTGTCAGATTCCAGGAACGCAAAGAAAATACAAAAGCAATGAAAGTTTCGATTTTAATTGAAATATGAAAATACTTTATTGTTATTCCGCCTATTCCCAAAATGTACGCACCAGCCAAATATTTGTAACCAGTGTGTCACTACCTACGCCATATCTGACACCATGTGGCAGGAAGACCACAAGGAAGAGGGTGCCATTACATATTTGCCCATAAACGTACGTGTTGCATTATGCAAAATAAATGTTTATTTTCTTTATTAATGAATTGTTCAGTACTATATGTATACTACACTCCGTTGCAGTATTCATGAAGACTGTTTTGTTAAAATACTCAACGTATTGCAGATTTATACGAGAGTACTTTATAGTTATACTTGAGCAGTGTGTATGGCGCTTTGTTGGAAAACCACTTTGTGTGATTTTGTTCAGCAGCTCTTTTGCTGATGCATCCAGTTAGTAATGAATTATTTTCAAAGTTCAGTGTTTGCGCTCCTAGTGCACTCTAGAGAACCTCTGCGTTTGGCAAACTGAGGACGGACACTGACTGATTCATTCGCTGCTTGAATACTGAATATTTTCGAGTGCGTCAACTATCACTGTCATATTCCCCGTAAATACATGTTATATCCTGATAGGTGGCGGTGTTCCTCGACTATTGCAAATTGAGATCGACGCCGACCTACACGTTGGCTTTTGGAGTTTTCCTTCTCGAGGTATCTCCCACGTATACGCACCGTCCCTGCCAGGACAGGCTCTACGCTCCCAACAGATATCTCGTCTTGTGGTAGTGCAGTGCATGTAAATGTCAGTGAGTGGATAAGGACGATAATAGCGCAAAAAATGAATAGTAAAGATCGCGGGCAGTGTGGCATCGGTTTGTAATGGTGCTGCTTCGGCATTCGCCTGGTATTAATAGAAGAAACCATGGATAACTACGAATCCGACTAGTCGGTCGCTATAATTCTCTTCTAGACAGTGGCTGAATTCGAACAAGCTACGTAGCTAGTGTAGAAAATCCTGTCAATAATCTGGAAACTTAGAACATGTTCATCAGCGACGCAGAGTTTTGCGACGACGCAATTTGCAGAGTTACTACTGATAATATAGCACTGAGCTATCTGAGTCGCTACTTCTCATAGAAATACTAATAATAAATTCGTTTCCTGGTTTTCCCCACGTCATTTCGCGGCACGCCCTTAAGACCCGCTGGTCGTATAAAAAGATACGGGCAGACAGCGGCGAGGAGAATGCAGAACGGCAGGATACACTCGAAAGACCACGGGCGGCGAGCGGTGGACGCGAGCCAGCCAGCCAGACGGGCGAGCGGGCGGGCGAGCGGGGCGGAGTGGGCGGCCGGGTGCGGCGGGCGGGCGGGCGACGCGAGCGAGGGCGCGTGTGAGCGACGCCATCTGGCGCGCGTGTCGGGGGTGGCTGCCGCCGCCCCCGCCCCCGCCTCACCTGGCGCATCCTCGCACCGCCGCCGCCGCCGCCGCACGCGCCAGTTGTGGCCGTCGCCCGGGCTCGCAACCCTCAACGCGCAGCCGGAGAGTCGTTTAGATTATGCGGGTCCTGCGCAAAAAGGAATCCCATACAAAGTCGCTTTTTTGTGACTTGCGGCTTTCGCAAGACGAAGAACTTGCGTAGAATATAAATCTGTGGTATTGCGGCAGAACCTGATGTGTAGGGAGCGGAATGTATTGTAATGAAAAAAGGTAAAATGTGTACATACAAGTGTTTTTATGTTTTCCAAAATGTGTAAGAAAAAATTAAAATTATGTAAAATAAAAGCTATTATAGGGTTGATAATTCGTATATACAAGCATTTTACGAGCACACAACGTTGCCGATCGGATTTCAACAAGGATTTGGTGATTCTGAAAGAAATTTCTACCTCTACAAAAGTAATGGAACACTAGTTTTTTTCGACATAGAAAATATGTTAGTCCTATATACAATGTTTACGAGAAGCTACTGGTCGAGCGAATAGTAGTACCACTGTGTCAATAATGGACCCTAGACTTGAGAGGGGATGTGTCTCCCCTTCTCGAACAACGCGATAAGAAAAGTACTTAAAAATATTTCCTAGTTTATCAAGTTACGCATGGGATCTATAAAACATGAGCAAGCTTATGGTAAAAATTTATTGTGCTTCACATACATCCTCTTATCCTTGATCCGGAATACGCCGTTTTTAAGAAGAAGAGGTGTGTATTGACAATTCATGGAGAAGGTCCGGTAGCCATAGAAGCGCATTATTGCTTTGCTACATAAGATAACGATGATTCCAGTAACATATATTCCAAACTCGCATCTGAAATATTCCGTTGTGACGTATAAATATATGTAAAAGTAACGAAAAATGTAGCAATAGGTAAAATATGCATAAATATGTAATTATACCAAAATATTTAAAAATATGTAAAATAAGAATGCTTCTAATTCATTCAAATTGTTTTGTAAATTCTAAAAAATATTATTGAATGCAGGAATCTTGTTCCTGTCAAATATGTATTCACATGAAAATCCGTTAACTACTGATGTGTCGAAGAACTTGATTTTTCAGAAGTTGTCGAAAACGCGTGGAAACCCGTGACTAGTTCAATAAAATATTTATAGAAAGGAACAGGTTTTTTCTATTTGTGAGTGGCTAATTGCAATGAAGGTAACATAGTAATCGTAGTTTATTTATATTACTAATTTCGTATGCGCGCAGAAATTGAGAGAAACGTAGGGCTGTTCCAACACCCCATTCTTCACACTCCCTACAGCAAGATTATTGCTGCCGCATGCCACTTGTTAAAGTATATTCTTGCAGGCGATTTAGAACCATTCGGGGTTTTACTGTCATATTCTTCGTTTACATTACAAACGAAAATTTTCTTTTTTCTTTTCCCTTTATAGGGTTCTGCCTTAGTTCTACAGAAATAAAATGAAATTCCGTACGTAATTTAAATATTTATTTCTATAGTTTGTTAAATAAATTAATTTACTTATTTACTTTTCTATTGATTTGCGCCAAATACGATATTGATATTTTGTAACTTTTGAGATTGAAGTTGAAGCAAAAATCGACATTTACAAATATTGCCCAGAGGTAAAACAAGGATACATCTCAGCATTAGCTCAATGGATTGAAGAAAACTAGACTAAACATCTATTAATATGGGGACGCTGTTATAAAAATTGCAAATATTAATGATAAATGACGTGTTTTAAAGTAGGTTTGTGTTGAAATTTTCAAGTCTCGACAGTTATAGAAACTATTTGTTTACTATTCAGTACGCTGAGATTTTTGTAATGCACTTGCATGTAATTAAATCAATATTGTAATTTAATCAATACGAAAGGACAATAAGTCATTTTCTTTATATTTTGGGTCACCTCAATATACGTTTTCGTTTTAAATAAGAAATTGACAAAAGAAACAGTATTTAATATTTAAATGCTCTCGAAGCATGTGAAATTAACTAGAACCTTTTTTCTCTTCATTTCTCCCAATAAAATTAATTGAATCATCTCATTTCGTACTATGGTCATAATATTGTTTGGCTCTGATTTTCATTGCGAGGCCGAATAGCATTCAGGGAACGAGTAACTTGTCAGCAGTTCGAACTTCACAAGAATGAATAATGTGTCGCAACTGTGAAAACGAGAGAAAGTTGATTTGTGGAATCCTCCTCCACATGCACTGCCTCCCCCTCACTCCAGACGCGTCCTACGACGCGCACCATTCTGCTGGCACCCGACAGCCTCATATGCTCCGCCAGGGATCTCGAGAATTTATGGCCACAGGGGAGGGCACGGGGCACAAAGAGGCGGCGGGAAACTCGCCCCCCAAACGCGGCTTCCTGCTCCGGAAATTATGGAGTGTTGTTCGAATGTAATTTTATTCATTGATTCAGATTACGAAATTCCCGATTACTTCCATTTCTACACAAAACTTTCGAGTCAGCTTGCAAAGACTGGTAGATTGTCCCTAATGACAATTACCCGACCGTTTTTAACGCTCTGTATGGGCCTTGGACGAGGAGTTCATTTTCTCGATAGCTCCTTTGGAGGCGCGGAGGCCGTTCCCCAAAATTAATAGCGGAATGATGTTCGAGGACGGATTTCCTGCGGTCGGCGCTCACCTGCGCCCACACTGCGCATGCGCACGTGCGCCGGGCGCAGAGGATGCGGGCGCCAGACGCGACGCGACAGGGCGGCGGCGGCGAGGGCAGCAGTGGACGAGGTGGCAATTTATTACGAATAAAAACAGTGTCACGGACTTTGTGAGCAATGGGATAAGAGGTACGTTCTCCTTCTGCTTCTGTCCATTTCTCTCCTCCCCCCCTGCTTCACAATCCCCTTCTTTTCCATCGCACCCTTTCTTCCTTTCACGCTCCCAATCTCTTCTAATCTGTCGTTTTCGACATTCCTCCCTCTCACTTTATTCTCTATGCCAATCTCCCTCCCCATGTCTCCCTCTCCAACACTCCTCCTCTCACCCACTCCCCTCTCACCCACTCCCCTCTCACCCACTCCCCTCTCACCCACTCCCCTCTCACCCACTCCCCTCTCCCCACTCCCACTCCCTCTCTCCCTCTCCCATTCTCCCTCCTCCCCCTCCCTCTCTCCCTCTCTCCTCTCCCACTCCCCTCTCCTCCTCTCCCCTTCCCTCCTCTCCCACTCCCCTCCTCTCCCACTCCCCTTCTCTCCCACTCCCATCTCCCATTCCTTCTCTCACGCACCCCACTCTCTCCCATTCTCACTCTCCCCCACTTCCACTCTCCCCACTCTCACTCTTCCCACTCTCACTCTTCCCACTCCCACTCTCTCCCATTCCACCACACTCCCTCTCTCGCATATTCTTCCACACTTTCTCAGTCATTTCCCTTCTTCACCACTCTTTCCATCTCCTCCTCTATCCAACTCCTGCTCTGTCCAACCCCCTTTTCCAACCTCAACTCTCTCTCTCAACCCAACTCTCTCCAATCCCCAACTCTCTCCATCCCCCCAACTGTCTCCAACCTCAACTCTCTCCCCCTCCAACTCTTTCCAACCTCAACTCTCTCCAACTCCAACTCTCTACCACTCCTCCTCTCTACCAATCCTCATTTTCTATCTCCCTCACATCCTCTCCCTCATTTCCTCACCTTACTTCCTCTCCTTTTCACTTTCTCACTCGCATACATTCTTCACTTCATCTCTTATTCTCACTAGCGCCCCTTCTTTAGTTCCCCTCCCTTACTTCCCCTCACACCCTACCTATCCATCTTTCCATCTCTCTCTCTACCCCCACTCTCACTCTCACATGCATGTATTCTCCTTGTCTAAAAAGACGTTCCTGCCGACGATCGCTCTCTTGCATTGCCTGGAGGTTTAAAGTACTTCTCAAGAATTCTCCTGATCACAAAATTGAAGAGGAAAAACGATCAGATCTGCAAGCCTCTTGAATCACTCGCATCGTGGAAAGTCGAATCCAGGAACTCCAGGTATACGAAACTATTGTTGTGGGCTCTCAACCCTATTCAGTAACGCAAACACTCTATTATTAGTTTGTTTGGGCATAATTTGGGACTGGGAAGTCATGGTGAGCTGTTAGCTAATATCGCCCTACGTAATGCGCCGTATATGAAGTTCGTACCGTTTTGCAAGTTTCCTATGCAGAGAGAAATTTAGATCAATCGATTTCAATATTTTAAAATCAAGATTCTAATTACCGAAAGTATTAATTAAAACTCTTGAAATTTATGAAACCCAAATTATCTAATTAAAATGTTTTGTCTAGATATTTTGATTACAATGATTGTTAAAGTTAATATAATTAGTTGGTTCGATTGATTGATTAGTGATTCCAGACGCATTAACTGCTAAGATCATTAGAACCGTAAGTATAGTGCATGTTTTTATTCGCTGGAGGTGACTGATTCGGCGCCAACCTATTTCGACTTGTGGGGATGTTCCTCAACCAGGTATCTGCACCCAGCGAGGCATTGCCCCAGTCAGGACACGCTCTAAGCTCCC
Source organism: Teleogryllus occipitalis (assembly GCA_011170035.1). Taxonomy (NCBI): domain Eukaryota; kingdom Metazoa; phylum Arthropoda; class Insecta; order Orthoptera; family Gryllidae; genus Teleogryllus; species Teleogryllus occipitalis. The sequence goes on from BLKR01004308.1 coordinate 44,725, forward strand.
GACAAATGTATAGTGCTTATGACTCTGTGTGTAAATAAGAGGTGAGGATAGAACAAGGAAGAGGAAGGAAAAATCACGAGGGGTCCTCGGCTCGTTTGTTAGGGTACTGCTCCAGCATTCGCCTTTTGTTGATCGGAGAAACCACGGAAAACTACCGATCAGAGCAACCGGGCGCTAAAATTTTCCTCCAGATAGCGGCTGAAGTCCACCTACCTAAGTAATGATATGTAATACTACATAATGAAAATCTTGCAACCGTCGGGTTCAAAACCTGGGACCTCCCGATCAGAGACGCAGAGAGCAGTGACATCAACTGATGCTTAACCACCTCAGTCGTTGTAGATATTCGAGTAATATTTTCGAAATATAAAAAAAATCAAATTACCGACGTTTGTGTAATTTGCTTGAAATACTAGATGGTTGGTTGGTTTTTTGGTGTTTCCGGGCGCGTCAACTGCTTCGGTCATTAGTCCCGTAAGTGTAGTGCATGTTTTGTTCTCTGGATATGGCGGTGATCTTCCCCCACTGCATGGCGAGATCCGGCGCCGACCTACCGTCGGCTAGTGGAGTTTCCCCTTAACCAGGACTCTCCCACCAGCGGGGCACCGCCCCAGCCGGGACCAGCTCTAAGCTCCCGAACGGTTTCCCGGAATATGTAGTAGTGTAGTGCATGTTAGTGTAAGTGTGTGTGTAAGGGGAGAGGATAGGACAAGGAAGAGGAAGGAAAGATCGCGCGCGGTTCGTGGCCCGTTTGGTAGGGTACTGCTCCGGCATTCGCCTGGTGTTGATCGGAGAAACCACGGAAAACTACCGATCAGAGCAGACGGCCGCTAGAATTCTCCTCCAGACAGCGACTGAATACGACCTAGCTGAAAAGCTAGTGTCGAAAATCCTGCCGCCGTCAGGACTCGAACCTAGGACCTCCCGGTCAGAGGCGCTGCAGTGACATCAGTTGATGCACTGAGCTACCGCTCCCGGTTTGAGATACTGGAGAGGCTGTGCACCCTCCAACGGTAAAGCACTAAAGTTCAAGTTTCGTATCATTTTAGTGCATCTGCGCGTGCGCAGAAGCTCGATAGTGCTGTCCACTATGGCGTGCACAACTCTCAATTGCGGTTCAACATACCGACATTCCACTGTATTACACTTCCGCCCAAAACAAATCCGCTTCTGATTCACTAGCCTGGAATGTCGCCGCAGATGCGCAAGAGGAAACCTGCCCGCTCGGAGTATGGGCGAGGACCTCCCGCGTAACGAACTCAACCAATGAATGGGTGTCGGGTGCGGCGACCCCTCAATAAAACGCGCTCGGCTCGGCTCTTCACATTACGAAGTTCCCGTGGCGCTTTTTGCCGCGGAGGCAACGGCTGTCTCCTTACGCAAGTGCTAATGCGCCCTACGGAGGACGCGGAAAACACGACGGCACCGCCCGCCCGGCTCGGCTCTGAGGCAGGTGGCGGAGACAGCGAGAAAATACGGTTTCCCGACTGGTTCGCATCGTAAACGTGTGCGTGGCTATGACACGCCGCGAATATAAACCACCGGTTGGAATTGAGGGACGTTAAGCGCTGTGCCCGGCTCGCAGTAAGGTCTCGAGCGTTGAGTGTACTTAAACTGTGATGGAGGTGCACTTCCAAGGGGAATGGTCAGTTGGAGAGTTAAATTGTTCATGATTTATTTTTTAAACTGAAAGTACACGCAAGGGACAGGGCTTACTCGAAGTTTTAGTTGCTGTAATCTCTGGAGATTTTAAAAATGGCAATAAAATTTGCATTTTCAGTGCAAGAGGTTTTAATAAAGGAATGTATAACTCTTCCTCTTCTGCGTTACTGTCGGCTGCTCAGTTAAACTTCATGAAAATTATGATAGAAATGCAGTTTGCTCAATCTTATTAGCCGGAGGTCCATTCACACCGTGTCATCAAAATATCTAAAAGCTTATCTCATAAAACGAAAACTCATAAGTTTTAAATTTAGATAATGCAACTTTCATTCAGACACTTTTTACCTTCGTTCATGACTATAAATGGCCCATCTTGCATAAAGAATAGAGATTAGTGTCAAATGTTAAATGTCTTTACATGGAATCTCTTATTTCAAAGTGAAATTTAAGTTCAACTAATGAATTTTCATTAGATTGGTGTATCTGTCAAAAAATAATAGTAATAATGACATTCGTGTAATTTCAGACAACGTTTAGTTAGATTTAACTCCCTGTCCAGTAGGAAAAATGCTGCTGGACAAAACCTCACAAAATTATTTTCAAAAACGTAGCACGCATATTGCTGAAGAACGACTAAAAAATGTATCTCCTATAACACTGCTATAAATTAAACATTTAAAGAAAACCAGTTTTCGCAAACACTACATTGATATTCTATAGTACATCCACTGTACACCAGTTCCTCACGAATCAAGAACACCAGAAGTGTTACTGATCCATAAGGTAACACGTGAATAAGAAATATTTCATTGTGGGCGACCTCTTTCTTGAAGCGTCGCTGTTGATTGACTGTTGGTTAGTAGTAACGCACTGAGTGTGAGAATTGGCGGAGTAGCGCAATCAAATATTTGCATAATGTCAGTCAAAATCGAAACTGATTCATTGGTTTTCGATTTTTCCCGAGTTTCTGGGTATGAAAAGAAACCATAGACACCTCTCTCACGTCCGGAGACTGCATACTTTCTTTTCAATTTCTACATGTACATGAATTAGAAATTAGTAATTTGCTTCTGGCAGACACGTAAAATAATCACCACCGGGATTCTTGTGGCGTAGTGGTAACGATATGACAACTCAGACACGATCTCTTCAAATCTGTTTATTTACAAGATTTACACTATGTACAGTTCTGAGATTACGTTCGCAATCTACCTCCATGACTCCCACGCACACTGCTCCCCGTCTCTTGGTTAGTGTTTCCTCCACCCAGACGCTTTATCACGCCGGTGCCCCGACAGCAGTGCTACGCACCCGCAGTGTCCCGAGGAATCCTGTGATAAGCCAATAACCCTGATTAGTTTAGTTTTAAGTGATAAAATCAGTACCCAGCGTCAGGAAAAAAAGCATTGCTTACAAACTCCAAAGTCAAAGAATACGCGTTGTTAGGACAACGGATCAACAAAGTTTAATATTCCATGCCTGGTGTCAACGCTGTGCAGATGGACACGGCCCCAAACACATGAAGTGCAGAAGGTGTGAAGAGGGCATTGGATGGCCGTGTCTTTTTAGAAAGACGCAAGAGATTATTCTCTGAAAGATTATTGTAGCGAACACACGTAATCGGTTGGTGAGGTACGATCGGATTTTCAGCATAGGCTTGATATTATGTAAATGATAGTGAGCTGGGAAGTTATGTTTAGTTCGAGGTCTGAGAGCTTGGTCTTGTGTTAATTGTAATATTAAATTGTAATTGGGAATTTTATTAATGTGATAGTTGGAACTGTGAATTAAATGGTTCGAGGATATGCATATTAGGGTAGCTCCGTAGATGGAAGAATTTTTTTAATAAGTAGTCGAATATAGTCGGGGATGGGTATTTCATACGAAACTCAGAGAGGGAAAATCGAGACCGTGTATTAATTTGTGAGAATATTAAGTCCTAGTAATAGCAAATCGTTGAGGACATTCTGGAATATTTTTTTAAATTTATGAATGGACGCAAGAATTGTTAAACCGAGGAGACCATGAACAACATTCTGCTAGTGAGCGGAGAAGCCAGCGATCAAGATATTTTAAAAAGCTTAAGAACTATAGTCAAACACGTGCGGTGCTTTAATGTTTTAAAGTGAAGAGTAGTTAACAGAAAATTAATAGAATTGTAATGTATAGATTTTAAGTATAAATGTTAAATTGTTATTGTTAAGAAAGGCTGAGAATTATAGTAGTTGCCACCAATATGATGATTGATTTTAATCAACATTATATTGAATTAAGAACTTTCAGGAATCGTTATTCTGTATAGAATGACACGTCCACATGCAACAAGTAAGGAGTAATGTGTTGTATGTCGAACCCATGGTTAAATTGAAGATAAATTTTAACAATATAATGTCATAAAAATTTCACAAATGGCTAGCCCACCGCAGAGCTCGACCGGAGAGACTTTTCACAATACACTTTCGCCTTCCGAGACGAGAAGACGCGTCTGCATGCGAGACACATTCACAACCAACTCCCTCCCTTCTGCATCTCCGCTAACTTCTTTTGGCTGCCACGTTGATTGATTGATTAATTTTTTCGTGTTACCGGGCGCGTCAACTGCTTTGGTCATTAGTCCCGTTAGTGTAATGCATGTTTTTTTCTCGGGAGATGGCGGTGATCTTCCCCCGCTGGATGGCGGGATCCGGCGCCGACCTATCGTCGGCTAGTGGGGTTTCCCCCTAACCAGGACTCTCCCGCCAGCGGGGCACCGCCCCAGCCGGGACAAGCTCTACGCTCTCGACCGGAATATGTGGTAGTGTAGTGCATGTTAGTGTAAGTGTGTGTGTAAGAGGAGAGGATAGGACAAGGAAGAGGAAGGACAGATCGCGTGCGGTCCGGGGCCCGTTTGGTAGGGTACTGCTCCGGCATTCGTCTGGTGTTGATCGGAGAAACCACGGAAAACTACCGATCAGAGCAGCCGGCCGCTAGAATTCTCCACCAGACAGCGACTGAATTCGACCTAGCTGAAGAGAGCTAGTGTCGAAAATCCTGCCGTTGTCAGGACTCGAACCTAGTTGACTGCCACGTAATCGCTATCAGCTTCCCTGAGGAGAGGCGTCACTCGGTCAACACATGCCCAATCACCGGAACCCAGTCTCCACTGTCCAGGTCGCTTTGCATTATGTTGGGGGCTCCTATTCCCCCCTCAACTGGCACTCTTATGCGCCACCTTTTGTTCGTCCCCATGTAGCAGCCAGCTCTCCACAACCCACTATGAGTTCGGCAACCGGTGACGTTACAGTATCGAGTAACGTTTTAGTAGTGGACTTTATTCGTTAACACACCCAGCAGCACATTTTCTACGAGTACTTATTTTCTAATTTTCATGTAAATAAAATGTTGCACTCACTAAATATTTCAAATAAGTTAAAGGTATGGGGAACACTGGTTACACCACGTTCAGTGTAAATTGAGATACAGCTTTTAGAAGGAATCGTTTTCATACAGCTGCTACGGATTTTCAAAGACAAAATTCAACACTGTTCTGTCATTTAGGATCACAAAGTTGAATTTTTTGAACGAAAAGCATTGTTCGAGGACTAATATTGTATTTCCATAAAAAGCTTTAAAATCCTTATTTGAGGGTTACCATTTTATTCCTTTATAATCTTCACGTATAAGATAATATAAGGCAAGATCTAAATTTATTTGAACTTAAGCAATTTTCAAAATTTCAAGTGTTTTAATGAAAATCGAACTATACCCTATTTATCAATGTACTTTCCACTATTCTACAAGAAACAGAAAAATGTATTCATAAATATCTTATAGAACCCGGAACTAGATCTCATTCCAGACATGTTAACCAAGTTTCAGCTCAAAATTTTTTAATATGACAAGAGTTATGAATGTCACATACTACTTCCAACCATCTGTTATCTATCCATAAAGACATTCCGACATTCTGGCACAAAATTAAGTATATCACCACGCCAATTCAACCAATCTTAATCATCTTTGGAACATCTCTAATAGATGCTAATTTGGTCGAGAGTGCGGACTCACAGCTCAAAAGCATCTAAGGCTGGATTTTAAGATCGAAAATTCTAAATTCCCTGTCAGAAATGTCATTAAATTTCATGTGGATTAATGTATTGTACATGGAAATTAATGTAACCTAGTACATTATAAGGCACTCAATATTTTTTATATTCAATTTAAAACATAAGTAAAAATCAGTGTAAATTTAATGTAGAGGTTCTCCCTTTTCCCCTGCATCTTAACATTCATATCATATATTCATAATCACCAGTCTATTTATTCCTTCCTCTCAGATAAGAACTTACAGATTTGACGCTTGCATCTTAATGTACATGTGTACATAAAATTTAATGTGCGTTCATAATAATTACTTTAATGTATTTTTCATAAAGTAATGCAAACATTTCTGTCAGTATTGAGGTAATTTGAATACTTTTTCTCCTTGTACTTCAATTCAATTGAATGATGCCTCATTTTCTGGGGCGAGGCTCAGGCCATGAGGACTGCACATCCACCTAACCATGCAAATTTAGCTACTCTCCTTTCACCGACTGGCAGAGAAAGGAGGTATTACTCGGACGATGAAACAGGCGTTTTTTTCTCAGAGTCTTCATTTAGGCTTGAGAATCTTTGACATGCAGTAAATCTACAACATGGGACAGCTGGATTCACTTCCCCTCCGAAGAAAGGCGTACGATGGATACTTTCGCCCTTGAAAATCCAGGGCTTCGATCGAGTTTGAACCCGCGAACTTGGGATACGCTAATCGTTACACCACCGAATCCCCGTACTTAGTACGGGGAGGGAAAGTATAAAAATAATTAAAAAACACACACATACACCATTTTCTAGGAACTGGATTTTTCATTACCTACACGTACATGCACGCACCCTCTCCTGCCTTTGTCGGCGTTGCGGCCGAGCACTTGCGAACTGCAAACGGCCGACGCGCAGCCCGCAATTAGAGGCGGAGCAAATCCATCGCGGCGGACCATGCGGGTCCATTGTGGCCACATGGGCATGCGAGGCAAAGCGGAGGCAGCTGCTGGACCTAGGGCGTCCTAGCGCCACCTGGAACTGTCTTCGTGCGGAGAGGTCGAGTTCAAGGTGTCTCTGTTGTTAAGAAGGAAACACCCGCCATTGTTGTTGTTTTTTCTTTTGGCTGTGCAAACTCTCTTCGTAAACGACTGTAAAAATCAGCTTGACTAGTTCGGTCAGCCCGTATGGTCAAGCTGACACGGCTTTCATAGGGGTAGCTGGCGGCAAGAACTGAAGGTCGCTCTGGAGATGGATAGCCGAAAGATTACGAGATGATTCGTTATTGAGATTCTAGCTTGTAAAACATGTACTAAATGAGTAGTCGTTAGAGTTTTCATGTTTTTGCATTGTTATTGCGTTGCAATTTATATAAAAAGAAGTGAGTTAACTTCCAGTTTTGTTAACATAGTTGCTACTGTCTAAGTCTTTGTAAAAACGTTTTAGAACGTATTTGCTATTACGACTATTGAAGAATGTATGAAATATTGCTCCTAATATTTGTAAGTCAATGTAATTTATACGTTATATTTTCTTACCGGGAGAGGTGGCTCAGGACATCAAGTGGCACTACAGTGCCTCTGACCAGGAGGTCCTAGGTTTGAGTTGCCACGATTTTCCACACTAGGTAGGTCGAATTCAGACGCGGTCTGAAGGAGAATTCCAGCGGCCGGCTGCTCTGATCTAGAGTTTTCCGAGATTTCTCCGATCAACACCAGGTGAAAGCCGGAGCAGTACCCTAACAAATTTGCCACCGACCGCGCGAGATCTTTCCTTCCTCTTTCTGCTCCTTTCCTCACCTTACTTACACTGACATGTACTACATTATCACACATGCCGGGAGTCCGGTCGGGTTCTTGGAACTTGTCCTGCCTGGAGCGTGCCCCTTTCGTGGGAGATGCCTGGTTGGGGAAACCCCACTAGGCGGCGGAAGGTCGGCACCGCATGTCGCCATCCAGCGGGCAAAGATCAAAGGTAAATGCCACCGCTACTCATGAGGAAAACATGCACTGCATTTACGGGACCTATGATCTCAGTAGTTGACGTGCCCGGAATCACAAAAAAATCAATCAATTATTGTATATTCTTTCTTGAATATGTTGTAGTTATTAATACAAAAACCGTTTTTGTTCATAATTTGTTTCTTATAACGTGGCCGTCCATGGAACATGGCTTAATATTAAGAAAATGTTTACAGCAAATTCATTTGCTGATTAATATAATTGAATAAAGTAAAATACGTTTATTTTAATCATTTCTGTTAAGGTACAAAATATAGAATATTGCATCTACTCAAGAAAAGTGTCACATCTAAAAAATGGCATTTTGCGGAACTATTTTAATCAAAAGGGGCCATTTTTTTCGGGACCAAAGACAAAGCGTTTCATTCTACTGTACACACCGGCTGTCTAGAATTGGCATTAAACAGTTCTGAATTCCTAATTTAATTCGCAACATCATTGAACGCAAAAATATTGAAAACGAACTTTGAACCTTTTATTAAAGTACTGACTTGAAGGTGGCGTTGCCGACGCTGTAAACTGTTTTAAAAGTATTTTCTTGTATTGAAAATGCCGTTTACACTTCACTTCTTTCATGCCTAGCATTGTTCAAATATGTTCTTACAGACTCTGACGTTGGACTTACCAATGAATCGTAGTAGCTGATAAAGTCATACTTCCAACATTCAATGGCCTTGTATGTAACCTGTATACGAGATATAATCTGGTAATATTGCAATTTCAAAATTGTAATCGCCATAAAAAATATTTGAACGTATTGATGATGCGCATAGTTAGAGTTTAATACAGCTACGTTTTTTACGATTTTTGCAATAATACACAGAGATCACCTATAAGCTGTTCTTCTAAGTTTTTCCCTAATCCTAATATGAGATAATTCTCAATTAGTTCCGAAAATTCTGTCACAAACTCTCTTCAACTACATTTGATTCTTTCCCAAATTTGCTTAACACTTCCATATTTTTCTCCCCTAATTTTTGACGAGATTAAAACTTCACAAGCTCAGGCTAATTTGTGTTCACTTTCACTTTTGCAATTGCTCTATTAATCGTTTTGTATGCGAATGTATATACACATTAAAATGGGTTTTGTATGTTTATGTGAATAAGAAGTTTGTTAAGTTTAATAAGAATGAGTTCTGGAACACATTTATTTGAAAATAGGTATTTGTACACTTAGGAATGTAAAAGTGAGAAATCGAACGTAAGAGCATTCATTCATTCTCTTACAATTACTCAATGTTTAGTTTTCTCCATATTCACTCGAAATTCTTCAAATTAAATAAGTTTCAACGTAGATTTTGCAAATTTATTTTTAAAAATATAATATTAGGCTTATGGAAAAAATTAAAAAGAAATATGTCACGCGATTTACTTGTTCAAATTAACTTCACTTGTCCACTTATGGATGTCAATATCAGTGTTGCCATAGTCGTGAAAGAAAATTATGGTGTATTGAGCGAAAAATGCCTTTGGGTACTGGAGGTTAATCAACCCCACGTACATAGATCTATTTCGGTGGCGTTGGTTTAATTCCCGGCACACTCGCTAAAATCACAGTGCCAAAACACGCAAAAACATATTTTTTGGAAATTTCTTTGAAATTTCTGACCGGATCCGAAAACAAATTATCAGTTCCCCATCAGGAGACCGAGACGCGTCGAATGACCTATCATACGTCTCGATTGGTGCTCTGGAAGTGACGTGAGTGACGGAACTAGACGTGAGTGACGGAACCGCACATCCGCACACTCAGGAGTTACTCACATACTATACAAGGATTAAATCCTATTGAGATTTAGTGCCCGTAAAAATTACAAATTACACAATACTATGCAAATTACGTATTCCGCTAGAATAAGCAGTGATGAAATTCATAGAATCAACGAGATCAGAAACTTAAAGTTTATAGGTGTAAGGAAGAAAATGTAAATTCGTAGGTATTTTCTGTAACATTCACCTTTGTATACAAGAGTGGTTGAAGGGAAAGAATATTCTTCTTGAGGCGTATGTTTTTTAAGGAAGACCTAAAAACTATTTTATTGGAAATCACGCGTATCAACACATAAAACAAGCGTTGAAAAAACGCACTTAATAGACGACCGTCAATATTTCCAGCAACCTTACGATTGAGATGAAGGAGAATCGAAATAAGAAAATATACACAGATGCAAAAATAAGATCATGAACAGGTACGCTTAAATTGTAATACTGGCAATAGTTTCGTAATTATTGTTCAAGAAAAAAAAGTTTCTCCTATCCTCGCTTTTAAGGGCTCCATAAACGAACTCTTTCGCGAACTTGGCTTGCGCTTGTTAAAAGTACGACACCGTGCCATTGTGCGCACTCTCCCACTTTGCACACAACTGAAGCAGGTTCTAGCGGCGTCATAATTATATCCGTTGCAAGACAGCTCTTTGAGCAAGGCTTTCCCAACGATCTCTACTTTTTCTCTAGAGGAAATGAAGAAAATAGTTAAATACATAGATGTAGAATTCTATACGAATAAACTGCAGAAGAAACCTTTTTAGAGCATATTTCTAAGCCAACGTATGAACAAATTGTGTAAAGACAAACATTTTCCGGTTGTGAACCTTCAGTTTGTTGCATTTTACACACATGTAATTCAACGGCTTTTTTGTATGAGTTTTGAATCATAAAGATGAGATTATGGATGTATAGAATATGGGTAATCAATTTATTAAATTGCTCTGATCCTTTCAACAGAAGGGCTTGGAGCAGTAAAAAAAATAAGCCACACTGTCATTCGTAAATGTTATTAGGTGGATTTTGGTAGGACCGATGTAAAGCTTATTTCACCAAACGTAATTTTTCTAAATTAATAACGTAAATTCTCTGAAGAAGTCAAATATATTTTGACGAAACATCAGGGGAAAAAGAAATAAAATAAATAACTATTAGTCCCCTTTGCCGAGACTCGGTCCAGAGGTCCATTTCATTCTCCTTGTCCAATAATAATTATTTTCGGATCAATCAGCAGCAACATCAATTTACATTATAACTTATTTTGATATTACATAGGCCTTGATCAAATATTTCAAGGAGGTGAGTCACAAAATACACAAGCCGCACTTATCATTGACGATTATCGGAAATCTTTCCGTGGCTGGTGTGGCTTATCTTGTTACTACTCCAAGCCCTTCAATTGCAAATTGCAATAGTGGCAGCAGCGTAACTAAATATTACCCAATACACTACAGGTGACTCCATCATCACACCTTCATTTTTAGCCCAATCCCGTAAAATCGCTTCCAAAGGCCACTTGCGAATGTTACGCCCCCACCACCACTCCCGTCACTCTCCACTGTCGCAGCCACCCCGCTTTGAGGCGCTCGGGTGCACCGGCGTGTCGAGGGGTCGCGGACACCCCTCGCCCCCCACGTGCCCCCGCTCTTAATTGGATCACCTGGCGCGCGCCCGGGGCATCGGATTCGCTGCGCGGCTCCGCCCCCCCCCCTCCCGCCCTCGCCCGCCCCTGTCCACGCCCCCGCCTGCGCCCGCGCCCTCGCCTCCACCGCCGCCCCCCCAACGCCCGCACCTCACCCTCGCCCCCGCTCCCGACCTCGCCCCGCCCTCGTCCCCGCCCTCGCCCCCGCCCCCGCCCACGACCCCGCCTGCGCCCCGGAAAATCACCTCACTTGTACGGTGTCTCTTTGCGCGCCGGCGCAGCCCCAAACAGCCGCCCCCACCGCCCCTCACTCGCCGGGCTTCGAACCCAGCGCTCAGGGCATCAACTGATGTCACTGCTGTGTCTCTGACCGCGAGGTACTAGGTTCAAGTAGCGACGTGGTCAGGATTTTTCGGCACTAGTTTCATAGGGTTGGCACTAGTTTCGGCACTATTCACTAGTTTCATATTCTATGGGTCGAATATCTGTCGCAGTCTCGAGAAAAATTCTAGGAGGCGGCAGCTCTAATCGGTAGTTTTCCGATATTTCTCCGATCAACATCAGGCGAATGCCGGAGCAGTACCCTAATATCGGGCTATAGACCGTGTGCAATCTTTTCTTTCTCTTCTTTGTCCTTTCCTCACTTACGACATCCTCTACACAACCAAACATGTCAAGAGACCAGTCGAAAGCTTAGAACTTGGCCCGAAATAGGGTGGTGCCCACCTGTTGGGAGATACTTGGATGCAAAAACACCGCAAGACGTGGGGTAGGTCGGTGCCGGATCTCATTATTCGGGCGGGGGGAGAACACCGCTACCTCCAGTAATAAAAACATGCACTTCATTTGCGGGACAAATTATCATAGCATTGATGCGCAGGGAAACATAAAATTAGTCAATCGAATCCAAAGGAGCAAGGGTAACTCCATAGCAGAATAAACGATACTCGTGTCTCAAGCGTCCTCTAAAACTACGTAATGATCTCAATGCATTGCGAAGCTTGTAATATTATTTCTTCTTCCAATAGTGTTCTATTTCCGTTAGTGCTCTGCCCGGCCATTGTTCACAATTCTGCTAGACTTTCGCAGTTCAGACTGTAATGGAAGATTATTCAACACGCGGGCCTTTTTTTTTCTTTCTATTTTAACTTTTTCGTTTTTCATTTTTTTGCCTGAATCTAATTGTGACGATTGGCGTTAGAGAGTCGCTCACGGTTAATAGCTCGTTGCGTAAGGCTTTGCTTACGATGTTTCGGGGGTCTGACAACTGTCACCACATACCGTAAGAGTATACCAAACATAGACCGGGGAACAGGGTGGGAAAGGAAGGATAGCACTCGATTAGTGGCCCGTTTCATAAGGCACCTCCGGCAACCGTCGACATAAGACTTCAATAATACAGTACAAGTTCATAAAATATACAATTATTTTAAAAAAATAAAACAGTCTACTCTTCCTTTCGAGCCTACAGAATTGAACGAAATAAAACGCTAACGGTACTTCTTATTTCAAAGGTGCAAACATGATATGCCAGTTCTGAGATCAGAAATGAACTGACTGCATTAACAGCTGGCTCTTCTGAGAATTTATCCTGTGCTATAATCTTGACGTGTTTGTCACTTGGATATACTTAGCTGTAGGATAAGTTGAAAGATAATTAAGTATGCCAGATACATCAAGCTCTTGTGAAAAAGCGGAAGGCATAAAAAGCAACTGACTGCGAGGAAACAAGAAACCTGCGATGAAACCAAAAAGAGTTCGCGGACGACAAAGAGAAATAAAATTCGAAATGAATCAGAATAATAATTGACTGTTCTTACAGTCGATTGAACTGGTTTCCAACAGCCGGTCGTTTCGTTGTACGTTGCACCGGCAACGCATATGACGTCATTGACACGAACCTGTGCAGCCCAACTCTCAAGATCTGTGTGGTCCGTCCAATATCTTCCTTGATTAATGAGACGACACAAATATGGCCAAGCAACGGTTTTAGACGCCGCCCTGTACGTCGTAAATTTCTTCCTCTAATTCATTGGCCCACTCATATCTTTCGATGATAAATTGCATAATACTGAACCTGGTGTGAGGAAATAAATCACAACGCCGTTTAAATTGATACGTTAATTAACCGCATATTACATTTTTAATCATCTAATGTTCGTCTGGTACCTGTGTTTCATTCTTTCCTAGCTTCTGATTTATTTATAATTATCGTCATGCCTCTTGTGGGACTGTCTTGAAATAAAATAATCAGGAAGTTTCGTATTCTTTATTGTCAATGTATATATTATTATTCAGAAATTTGTTTAGCATTGTAGTTTTTTAACATATCTCCAGCTTTCACGTGCTACGACGTGGCATGAATCAAAACTAAGTAGATACTGTAATTGATATACAATATCAGTAGGAAGGTAGGCCGACGAAACAACACGGATCGCTACCAGACTTTACTCTTAAAAAATGTCACGTCATGTGATATTGATACACAAAGACGTACACGGCGAAACAAAACCGGAAACGAAACTCTTTCCGTCAAATTCCCGGTTATTATCGATTTAAAAATTCCATTCTCGTCCTCCCTTCAAACCGGCACTTAATGTATTCGCATCCAAACGCACAGCTGCAGATGGCTGCATATCGCACGAAAATCGATAACCAAACGACACCAACCCGCAACGACTTTTTTCACCAAACATCCCGCAAGAATTCAGACCTCGACGTACGGCCTCCGTGAACAAACCACAGGCGCGGAATACATAATGCGAACAAGGCGCGGACTGTATTCTAATGAAGCAAACCGGTAGGCGGCTGTGGCGCGGGCGGACACCGGGACATCGGATATCTTCCGAAGGAGCGTCGCGGCGAGCGGGGGCACGTGCCCCCACCCACGGAGGGAGGGGGGATGCGCTGGGTGGAGGAGAAAGGTTGGGGCACGCCTGGGTGCGCGCAACCCCCGCCCGCCGCCGCCATTAGCCAAATGACGCGCGCGTGGCCGGAGCGCGGTTGGCCGGCCATGCGGAAAACCCAGGCGGGCCTCCTCTGCCGCCGCCCCCGCCGCCCGCTCGCGTTACGCGCGTGCCCCCGCGCGCGCCCCCTTCGCACTCGCCGTGCCCCCGGAGGTCGCCCCCCTCCCCCACTCTCCCCGCTCGCGCGCGCCCTCGGGGCTTCCTGCCAGGCGTGCCGCAGGGAGCGGCTCCCGGCCCCTTTTTTCTTAAGGCACAAATGAGGCCCTTGCGGTACTTCCGATTTTATGCAATCCATGTGTTTATTTGAATATTAATAGACATCATCGTCATCGTCATCAACGCCATCGTCATCAACGTCATCGTCATCAACGCCATCGTCATCAACGTCATCGTCAACGTCGTCGTCATCAACATTAACGTCATCGTCATTAACATCATCAACATCATCATTATTATTGAATATTCTGCTATTCGAAGGGATATAGCAGCGTACATTATTTTCTATAGCTCTTTTCATTCATATCTTATGCCTTCTCTGTTAAGTTGGAATCATTCTTTTCCCTCCACTCCTCCCCATCCACATAGCCCTCTATACATATTCTCAATGAGAGTTCTTCCTCTTTCAGAACTTGCTGTCCACTGCGTCTTCCTTTTCCTTACCTTCCAAACGTCTTTTCTCATTACACGTTTAAAAACTTCGTCGTTTTTAACTTTGGTTTGTCCATTAGATCATTTTTAGCCTACCTGCAATCCACATTTCAATAATTACTGTTGTGGTTGTGTCAATATAGCTAACTGATATGAAAGTAGTGTCGATATCAATACGGAAATATTGAAATTGGAAAACAAAATAATAGATTTTTAACATGGTAACTCTAAGAAATTCTTTATTTCCATTTCCTCATTTAAAAGTATTTTTCTTTTTGGTATTACTGGTTATCGAACAAATGTGTTATTGATACACTTACATGACATGAACTCTCAGAGAAGCCAATAAACGTTAAGAATATTTTTATTTTGTTTTATGAAATATAGAATATTTGCATACGTTAACGCTAATATTCCATTAATCTCATCAGTAAAAGTAATTGCCAGGCATCATGCGCATGTGATGTGTGCATATTAATACAGACATATTACGATGCAAATAGTCATCCCAATAAAAAGATAATCTTATATGTAGATGTAACAAAAATAAATATTAATACAAACAATGAATAAATTTGAAACATTATTTGCTTATAAATGAGTAGTGACGGAAAGGGTAATAAGACAGAATAAACTAAACCGATTAAGTTCATATCAAATTAGAATTTACAACTCCCTCATAGTGAAAAGTACACGGAAATTATGGTCAGAGAGTGCATATACATAAATGAGAGCAATTCAGAAAGTAACTCCGTTTAGTCATGAATGAAAAGTAATCGTTTTTGTCCTTACGTCACCTATCAAGTGAAAACGACTCTTCGTTACCTTAAACGGTACAAAAATGTTTTGGTGGCTGAAGTTATTGAATCACGTCATAATGAGAGCATATCACATTTATTGGCGCTACCAACGAAGGGGTGGGCTCATGGGACTTCAACTCCTCCCACCAGAAGCCGATCAAATATTTTGACAAATATTTTTTTTACCATTTTTGGATAGTAACAAAAGTAATTTAATAACCCAATTGAATACATAACAAATAACTACAAATCATAAGTAAAAATGCATTTCTGCACTAATGAAATTTTCATTAAATGAAAAATTCAGTTCACCTATAGACCCTCCCGCCCGCCCTCAAAGAATTATTCTAATTGCGCCGCTGGTCTCGACTTTGTCACAGGTCGTTGTCATATTCCACGGAAGGGTTATACCACTCCCACATAAGAATTCACCACCGCTTATACCACACCCACATATCGAATGCCGGAGCAGTACCCTAACAAACGGGCCACGGACCGCGCGCGATCTGTCCCTCTTCCTTACCCCATCCTCTTCCCTTACACGTGCACTACACTACCACATATTCCGGGAGACCGATTCGGAGCTTAGAGCTTGTCCCAGCTGGGGTGGTGCCCCGCTGGTGGGAGAGTCCTGGTTAGGGGGAAACCCCACTAGCCGACGGTAGGTCGTCACCGGATCTCGCCACCTAACGGGGGAAGATCACCGCCCTCTCCCGAGAAAAAAACATGCACTACACTAACGGGACTAATGACCAAAGCATTTGAGGCGCCCGGAAACACGAAAAATCAATCATCAATCAACATATCTAATTATAGAATAAAAATACGAGTGCCTTCGGAATCCGCTTAAACACGCGACGCGCAAACCCGGGCGGGTGAATCTGTCGCGTGCGCCGACCGCGCGCGGGCGAAGGCAGTTGCGGTGGGCGAGGATCTCCCCCGCGAGTGGGGCAGAGCGTTAGGTGCACGCCCCGTGCAGTGTAACGTGTTTGCGAGGGCGGCGGTGGTAGGGGGAGGGCGAGGGCGGGGGTGGTGACTCGGATGCGCCCTGCGGCGGCGGGAGGGGGGTCGGAGGGCCGCCAGGTGGGCGCGCCCGCGTCTGGCCGCCACCTGTCCGCCGTAACGGCGACGCCACCGACGCTGCGGACGCCGCGACGCCCGGCGGGAACAAGGTGACTCCGTTAAGGGCTCTGTGCACGGTGGATTGGTTGGTTGGTTGGTTAGTGATTCCGGGCGCGTCAACAGCTTAGGTCATTATTCCCGTAAGTGTAGTTTGTATTTTGCCTCGAGAGATGTCGGTGATCTTCCCCCGCTGGATGGGGGGATCCGGCGCCGACCTATCGTCGGCTAGCGGAGTTTCCCCCTAATCAAGACTCTCCCACCAGCGGGGCACCGCCCCAGCCGGGCAAGTTCTCAGCCCCCGGCCGATCTCCCAGCATGTTTGATAGTGTAGTGCATGTTAGTGTAAGTGTGTGTGTGTGTGTGTGTGTGTGTGTGTAAGGGGATAGGATAGGTCAAGGAAGAGGAAGGAAAGATCGCGCGCGGTCCGTGGCCCGTTTGTCAAGGTACTGCTCCGGAATTCGCCTGGTGTCGATCGTAGAAACTACAGAAAACTACCGAACAGAGCAGACAGCCGCTAGAATTCTCCTCCAGCCTGCGACTGAATTCGACCTTACTGAGAAGCTAGTGTCGAAAATTCTGCCGCCGTCAGGACTCGAACCTAGGACCACCCGGTCAGAGGCGCTGCAGTGACCTCAGTTGATGCACTGTGCTACCGTTCCTGGTTGCACGGTCAGCCACTGTCTGGAGGGGAATTCTAGTGGCTGACTGCTCTGATCGGTAGTTTTCTGTCGTTTCTCCGATCAACACCTGAGGAATGCTGGAGCAGTACCCTCCCAAACGGGTCACAGATCTTGCCTTCCGCACGCGATATTTCCTTCCCCTTCCTTCTCCTATTCTCACCACTTACATACACACTAGCGTGCACTACAATAACACACATGCCGGGAGACCAGTCGGAACCTTAGGGCTAGTCTCGGCTGGGGCGGTGCCCCAGTGGTGGGAGATACCTGGTTGGGGAAAATCTTGCAAGTCGACGCCGGATGTCGTCAGACAGCGAGCGCAGATCACCGCCTACTCCCACGATAACAAAACAGCACTACACATACGGGACAAATGATTCTCGCAGTTGACACGTCCGGAGTCACTAATCAATATATCACGAAGTAATCGTGTTTGGCGAGTCTGTGAAGGACACGGTTCTAACCTACAAAATGGAAGGAAATGAGTGTTTACAGACACCCCTGAAATGAGA
Source organism: Teleogryllus occipitalis (assembly GCA_011170035.1). NCBI lineage: Eukaryota > Metazoa > Arthropoda > Insecta > Orthoptera > Gryllidae > Teleogryllus > Teleogryllus occipitalis. The sequence goes on from BLKR01004308.1 coordinate 62,603, forward strand.
TAAAGTTGTATTTGACTTCCGCTACTAATAGAACATACTCGGACTGTAATCTGTGGCAAACAGCTACTGTATTTAATGTACGTGAAGATATGACTAGAGAGGTAGGACATCAATTTACTCGAAACGACTGAAAATTTATTTAGAACCCAGTCATTCCAAACGATAGTTGTTGTGTAACTAATGCTATTCATTACATATACAATGAAGCAGGTTGCTCTGACGATCGTGTATGCAATCGGCGCCCTCAAAGATAAGGAAGGAAAGATCGCGCGCGGTCCATGGTCCAGTTTTCAAGGAATTGTTGTGACATTCGTCTACTCTTGATAAGAGAAACCACGGAAAACTACAAGATCAGAGGAGCCAGCAGCTACAATTTTCCCAGACAGCGGCAGGATCCAACACAGCTAAATACCTAGGTTGTCGATTATTCGCCACGGGACTCGAACCCTAGGACCACCCAATGAGAGACGCTGCAAAGTGCTAGAAAATCTTTTTAGCCTATGTGCGCGGTTTAGGATTACGCCCTCGAATGCTGCAGTCTGGGACAATCACAAACCTCTATCCTGAAGAACATGAGGAGATGTCAGGAGTCATTCGTGATAGTTTCATGGGTGGGACTGAGGCCACAGACAGCCCTTTCAACCCGGACGGTCAAAATTGTATGATCACTTACCTACACATATATGAACTTCACAGCAAAAGATACCTACTATTGTCAACAACAAGTATTGGTGATTCTCGAAAGAACGAGTTTTGAAAAGACTTATAACTCAATTCTCTCATACCGATGTATTAATCCTAATAATCAGCATCATCGTCATTACCTACATGTTTGGAACATTAGAATACTGGAAAAAGTTTGTCTAAATTTATCATTGATGGTATGGATTGCATGTTATGCGGCAGATTCGAGGACTTCATATGGGGGTTCGGGAAAGTGTGTATTCAGAAAATATGTTTCTTCTACATAATCATATCATTACAATATTCATATGATAATTATGAATATTATCACATACGTATTTTGTCACAATACGAGGATTGGTAGAATAATTATTACAGACATTATGGCATTCCGTAAGTAGCCACCCTAATTTTATTGTTACTACCCTTCATCAGCTTTCTTCTGTTCTTTCCTCTTTGCTTTCTTTCTTTCTTTCTCTTTCTCCCTTCTCTTTCTTTCTTTTTTTATTTTTTCTTTATCTTATTCAAAGCAAAAAATACCATTCCTTTCTCCGTAAGGAATGCAGGTGCTCTCAACATCAATACTATCTAAAACCATAATTGACATAGTTGACATCAAAGAGTTCCTAATTTTGAATTCCTCTCGCCCATTTTGCCTGATTTATGACACTTTCGGTATACATTTTGTATTAATAAAGAATATACAATAAGGAGATCTATGCCTTTACACATATTTTGGGATATACGACTTATTCTATCGTGTTGGAAAACAATTCCTCAAAGGATACGTGCAGTAACTAGGTTACAGAAACAGGTTTAAAGAAGTTTAAGAATGTCGCTTCATATTAATTGGACTTTTTATCTTCAACTGCATCAATTTATGGTCACGTGCGACTAACGAAATTTAAAAAAAGAAACTATTATTCCTAACATGCCAGAAATACTTGAAACATAGTTTTTAATGTAAGATAAGAAACTAACTTGTTGAAACAGTGTTATTACCTTTCCGTTGAAATAGATTGAGAGTAGGTCAGGGATTGTGTGTAAGCTGAAGTACACCATTGACTCTGGCATTTAGAATTGTATAAAACGAGGTTATAAGAAAGAATTCTTTGAACTCGTTTACATGTTAACGGAGAAGCATAACCTAATTCGTGATGATTATCAGATTGACGCGTTGTATTTCCGAATTTTTTAGATCGTACATAAAAGTTATTCCATATAAAAGTTTTTTCATTAAGAGATTAGTACATCTTTGTCTCAAATGACAATTTTGAAGAAATTAAAAATCATTTTATATTTTGAAAGCGGTTCCACAGACCATTTACTTTGATTGCCCAGGAAACAAGCGCCTTAAATTTCCACCTAAGCATATTACTTCTCCATCGACCAAAATATTATCCTAGATCTTCACCATTCATGTCTCCCAGTAAATGGTCTTCATAACATAATAGTTTATAGACTCAATACAGTAAATGGCTGCTATAGAGTCATTGATATTTGTGATTCTTGGAATTAGACTCTAGTTTGCGACTCAACCAGCACAATTGAAGCATTAATTTTTTTCGTCTGTGATGGACGTTAGCAGACTTACGGCCGAGAAGTTAATTACAATACAGCAATGTATGCGATATGTTTTAAGACAATAAATCCGGTTATTATGTTGATGCATTGATTTACAAATCACTTTGAAGTTTCAATTGACTCTTCTATAGAGTTCACTTAAGATGGACTACCTATATCCGTTTCGAGCTCCTCATTTCATACAAGACAATATCGAATCGAATGAAACAATCTGCAGTTTTGCAGGTTCTATGATTTTCTCATACGTTTTACACTATACTGGAAGTATATTTAAATAGAGGAAGATTTATAATAGTTTAAAAATATAATACACACATCATTCTTTTGTGAGGTAAAGATTCTCCAGAGAGAGTGAGCCTGGGCAACGTGTGCGAGGCGAAGGCCCTGAGTCCCATAGAAGCGCAATGAAAAACCACAAACACACAGAAGAAAGCGGCCGCTTGTGTTTGGACAGCTCAGCTCATCGCGCGCTCCCCCTCCCCCAGCAGCGCGTGCCCCGGGGCGAGGGTGGGGGCAGTGAGGGCGCGCGAGGGGGCGTCACAGAGGTTTGGCCCGCTGGCCCTTTGGCCCTCTGGCCCTTTTCCGCAGGCGAAAAGCGACGACCTCGCAGCGTGGGAGGGTGGGAGTGAGCAGATGCGCCACTCCCCCTGCAACCCTTGCTCCCTCCGCGGCCGTTTCGTTCCCCCTCCCCTGCGCACACGGCGGACACCGCCGCTGACGCTTGCCGCCACTTGCGCTTCACGCTAGTTTTTGAAGCACGCTCTCCTCGTCACACTCTCCACGTTGCGCTCGCCACATTACTCTCGCCACGTTACGCTCTCCGCGTGAGACTCTCCGCGTGAAACTCTCCGCGTGAGACTCTCCGCGTGAGACTCTCCGCGTGAGACTCTCCGCGTGAGACTCTCCGCGTGAGACTCTCCGCGTGAGACTCTCCGCGTGAGACTCTCCGCGCTAGACTCTCCGCGTTAGACTCTCCGCGTTAGACTCTCCGCGTTAGACTCTCCGCGTTAGACTCTCCGCGTTAGACTCTCCGCGTTAGACTCTCCGCGTTAGACTCTCCGCGTTAGACTCTCCGCGTTAGACTCTCCGCGTTAGACTCTCCGCGTTAGACTCTCCGCGTTAGACTCTCCGCGTTAGACTCTCCGCGTTAGACTCGCGCTCTTCGCGTTACGATCGTCCCTTTTTGAATTCGAGCGAGTTAAAGCACATTCTCCTCAGTACGATCTCCATGTCTTTTTGGCCATTGCTCACCGTACCATGCTCTTTTCGTCACGGTGTCCGTGACAAGTTCTCCGAAACAAACTCTTTGCAACAAGTTATCGGTAGCATGCTGTCTACTGCACACTCTGACAACTTTCTGTATTGTGGATCCTATAATCTACGCCCGGCTCTCCGCGACCAGTTTTCCGAACTCTGCATCCCTCATGTCCCACTCATAACCCCACTCTCAGAACGCGTAAAACAATAAAGGAAATACTGTTTTAAGTTAAAACTTATAGCTAATATCTTTCACGCTCCCCATATCTTTGAGCTCACCTCTCCCACATACACCACTCTCGTTTCTCCACATTCCATTCGCTTGTCCGTTTTCTATTTGCTACCACCATGCGCCCCTCCTCCACTTCCCGTCCACGCGTCATCCACCCTCCCATACCCCCTTCCCCTTACCTCCCGACCTCTCTGTCCTGGCCCCCCGAACCCCGCCCGACTCGTGCCCCTACCCCGTCAACGCGGTAGTTAGAGACTGCTCATTGCGCGCGCATAAAAGAGCCATTGTGCGCAAGCGCGGCGGGGAACCTCCGTCCCTCGGCGTAGGGGGGCTGTTGGCAGTGGTGGCGGCGGGGACGGCGGGGGCGGCGGCGGCGGCGGCGGTGGCGGTGGCGGTGGCGGTGGCGGCGGCGGCGGTGGCGGCGGCGGCGGCGGCGTCGGCGGCGGCGGCGGCGGCGGCGGCGGCGGCGGCGGCGGCGGCGGCGGCGGCGGCGGCGGCGGCGGCGGCGGCGGCGGCGGTGACGGTGACGGCGAATGTGGCGGAAAGTTGAGGCTCACACCTCGCTGCCCCGTCACCCTCGCGGTGCCCCTGCACGCGCCCCGTGCCGTGCCCCGTCCCGTGCCCCGGGCAATTTATTTTAATTGACCTCTCGCATAAACACCGACGCCACGATTTGGAGGAGACCTTCTGCCTCGGCCGCACAGCACACGGCTTTTCTCAACCCTCCCCCTTCCTCCGCCGCTGCCCCTTCCCCAGCTGTGGCGGGATGCTTTAATCATGCTTGCGTTCGAGCAGGCGTTGAATGAGAGGGTTAGCATTGTGCACGGTGAACCTTAAGTGTACTGATTCGGATAGGGGGCAGGTCGGATAAGTAAATATCAGAAAAGAAAGATGATAGGATTTGTTTCTTCGTTCTTATTCCGTGGCGATTTTTTTTCATGTAAATTGAAGAAGTCCGCGAAGGAAGGCATTTTAACAATTTTTTTTCTATACTTACAGTATATTCAATATTGTTTTTCGTCAGTACGACTTTTATTACTTTTGGATCAGTAAAAAATGGTTTTCTACTCGGTGATGTAAACAGCAATAATTCATGAATGAACACTACATGGTGGAAATTTATATATTAATAAGTGAACAGAAAACTATGGACACCCTTTTAGGCATTATGCGCGCACGGAGGAGTGTGAGATTTGGATACCTAAAGTTTTTGTAGTGCATGAGAGCAGAAAGCTAAAATGTATGTATAATATTATGTTACAAATATATTAAATTAAATAATAACGTGCAGATGCAACACACTTCTATCGTACATAGTACACACCTAGGAAATTATGCGCTTCAGATCCTTCAACCTGATTTTCATGTCCTCTAGGGGACCAGAGTTTTGTTTTCTATCCCTTATCTACAAAATAAGACTTTTTAGATGTACTCCTACCGTTTATGAGGTAAATATTTCATTTTATATTTGAATTTGTGTACGAGGAAAACACATTATTAATAATATAACAATAATTGTAATAATAATTTTCGCACGTGAACGACACTAGTTTTTATAGAAGTTCGTAGTTATTTTTTAACTTAAAATAAAATTACAATAAATAAAAGGTACTGGAGGCAGTTTATTTGACTTAACGAGGTGACAAGATCAGTTTCCGTTGTATTTCTCAGCCATATGGGAGTAATCCCCGTTTTCATAGGTCTTCAAATGTCGTAGGTATTACAAGGAATGAAGGCAATACATTTACTCGTTTATTACATTTTTTCAGTTGATTGAGTTCAATTGACATCTCAATTGTTTCAGTGAGATTTAATGGACTTGATAAGTATTTTTCAATGAACTGGATTTTATGGATGATAAACGGAGAGCTGTTAATATGAACACATTTTTTGCGAAGGTTAACCGTCAAGAACCGTCAAGGTGCGGCAAGCTTTATCACTAATGACTTTAATATCTCCACAGTCACATACTCCATATTATTCTAGAATTTCTCCATAAGTCAATATATGTATATAAAAAATCGAAGTGCTTCTGTAATTTCTAAATAACTGCCTTTTTTATAACCTTATATGGTTATAAACACGATTTTTGATTTCCAAATATTTTAATGTCTAACCGGCCTAATCTCAAAAACATTTAACCCTATTTTCATGGAGTTTTAATGAAAGATAGAATTTATTGTTATAAGATGTTTATATTTATGTTTATATAGAATTTATTGCTATAATAAAGACAATTTAGGTTACTTTTTTTCAGATCTTTACATACAATAGTCGCGCTGACAGGAAATCGAACTCCAGTCTTGTGGTTTACCTCCAAATGCTGCGATAATATTGAGTATCAAGAAAACGATTGTTTTTATATAATATGCAATTTTATTCCCATCGTTATCAAAGTTAATGACGGAGCGAGGTGGATGAGGCGAGAGAAGTCGGAGCAATTGTGTGGAGTGTCAGGGTGGGCAGGTATTGATTGATTGTTAGTGATACCGGGAGCGTCAACTACTATAATCATTAGTCCCGTAAATGTTGTGCGTGTTTTTGCTCGGGAGGAGGTGGTGGTCTTCCCCCGCTGGATGGCCAGTTACGGCACCGACCTACCGTCGGCTAACAGGGTTTTCCGAACTGAGTATCTCCCCCACCTGGGCACCCCCGCAACTGGGACAAGTTCTAAGTCCCCGGCCGGTCTCCCGGCATGTGTGGTAGTGTAGTGCATGTTAGTGTAGGTTTGTGCGTGAGGGGTGAGGATAGTACAAGAAAGAGGAAGAAAAGATCGTGCACGGTCCGTGGCCCATTTGCTAGGGTACTGCTCAGGCATTCCCCTCGGAGAAACCACGGAAAACTACCGATCCAGCCGCTAGAATTCTCCTCCAGACAGCGACTGAATTGGACCTAACTGAAAAGCTGGTGTCGAAAATCCTGCCACCGTCGGAACTCGAATCTAGGACCTCCCGGTCAGAGGCGCTGCTGTGACATTAGTTATTGCACTGAGGCACCGCTCCTGGTGTGGGTAGGTCGAGACGGGCAAGGATCGGTCAGGACGGGATGGGATGGGATGGCAAGGAGCAGGACAGTGAGGGAAAAAGCCGGATTGGGGTATACTACAAATAGAATTCCTTTTCCTGTTTAATATATGATTGTGATCAAAATAAAAACCCAAGGAACGCGGGATACTTAAGCTTGTATATTGTTTTTAATGTTGCACAAGTGCAGAAGAACTTTACAATGTTCATATTTCTATTTCTTTTGGTGAACCAAATGTTCTTTTATATTATGCTTTGCAGTGTATTCAATCACGTTTTCAGGAAACACAAGAAATATGTGTAGAGTTTACGTTAATTACTTATTTGATACTGTAGGTACCCTTTTCGCTCATTTAATGAACGGATTTCTATTTATTTTTGTTATATCGAAATAAATAAGACACCTATGATTTCTGCAGTACAAGAAATTTGCTTTGCAGGACAAATGGATGGAAAAATTTTAGTATTTGGAGATGGGTGTAAGCAAGTTTTATCTTATATTCCAAAACGAGGAAAGGTTAAAATAACAAAAAAAGTTCTGAATATATGAAGGAAAAAACATTGTGAATTATATTATTAACCCTTATAATTCCTAACAATTTCTGCATCCAGTTAAATGTATTTCGAAATGATCAGTTCATATGGCACTACTTCAAAGTCACGGCTAAAAACATGTGCGTCCTGGATTTCCCGAACCGGCCAAAAGAAGCATTCGATGGAACCGAAACCATTATAGATGCAAATCTACTGCGGCAGAAGGGCGAAACGAAGTAGGTTTCAGCCGCCAACTAAGAATTTAGGTCAGGACAGGAGCCCGGGCGATCGCGAGGGCAGGTGGGTGCGAGCCGGTCGCAGCATCACACAGCCGTCTGCTCCACCGTCCCGCGCGACGCGCCGTCTACGCAATTACCACGACCGCTAGCCTGCTGCAGCCTTCGCGCAGCCGCCGCCGTCCCAGACACCGTCTCGTCCTGCACGCCCCGGCTCTCGTCGCCTCCGCCCCCTTTCGATTCTATCTGGATCACGACCAGTGCTACTACCGGCTGAGGGGGAATCAACTCATGACTCTGCAGGGCTTCTGACCGGGAGGTCCTAGGGTTCGAGTCCCGACTGATTGATTTATTGGTGATTCCGGGACAGTCAACTGTTAAGGTCATTACTTTTGAAAGTGTAATGCATATTTTTATCGGCAGTGATCTTCCCCCGCTGGATGGCGAGATCCGGCGCCGGCCTACCTGTCGATCAGCTGGGTTTCTCCATTCGGGTGTTTCCCAACAGCGGGGCGCCGTTCCAGCCAAGACAAGCTCTAAGCTCCCGACCGGTCTCCCGGCATCAGTGATAGTGTAGTGCTTGTAAGTGTAAGCCTAGTCCCTGTGACATCGCTTTAGCATTCGCCTGGTATTTTTCAGAGAAAAATGACCAACTACCGATCAGAGCAGCCGCCCACTAGAATTTTCCTCCAGACGTGACTATACTCGACCTAGCTATCTAGCTTGTATAAAAAATCCTGCCAACCTTGGGACTCGAACTTAGCACCTCCGGTCGTAGGAATTGCAGTGACATCAGTTGATGCCCTGAGCCATCTCTCCCTATATCTAGATCACAACCTGAGCTACCATCGGTTGTGGTTGCTCTGATGGCACTGCAGGGCTTCTGACCGAGAGTTCCTATTGTTCGAGTCCCGATGTTGCCAGGATTTTCGACACTGCCTAGATCGTCCTAGCCAGGAGCAGGGAGACCAGTTGGATCTTTTAGAACTTGTCCCAGTAGGGTGGTGCTCAGTTGATGGGAAACAACTGGATTAGGAAACTCCCGCAAGCCTACATGTAGTTTGGTGCCGCATCTCGACGGGACTCATGATACTAATGAACTTAGCAGTTGAGGAACCCGGAAATACGAAATAATCAATCCAGATCTACTTCCATCTCCATCAAATTCTCTCCACCACCCAATTCACTAGCATCTTTTCTTTTATCACATCCATTTCAACCTACTACTTCACCCACATCTCCCTCCTACTTCATCACTTCAACTTCCTTCATATCCAGTAGATTTTCGACTGCAGCTATTCTGATATACCGTCACCTCTACCATATCCTGAACTTTTTCAACTTCCGTTACATTCATTGTCGCAATCAAATTCCCTTCAATCGCCATCTTTATTGCGTTCCCCACACCTTCCCTCTTTATCGTATTCTCAAACACTTTTCATTTCATCATATTCACGGTCACCTATGCTTTTATCTCAGCTACATCTGCCTCCTCTTTTATATATCCTACCGTTCCTGTTCTCTGGCTCTTCCGTCTGCTACGGGCCTTGGCCAACCAGCGGTGACCCAGCCTCTCGGCCATTGGATAAAGGGATCGTGTGGTTAGCACGAAGACATCGTATATACTGGTCATCACCGTATATACTAGTCTTCATAACGTTAGGGTGGGCTTTCTCATCGCCACACAGCAAAAGATACTGGGACATTTGTAAGAAAAGCGCACAGGTATAATTTGTCACGGCCAAGAATCGAACCGTGGAAAGCGAGCACGCTAACCAACGAGCCACCAAGAGAGGTATTTCTCCTAGTATTCAATTCAATTCAATTCAATTATGTCTTATTTTCTGTGGCGAGAGCCAGGTCATTGCACCACAACCAGATTTAATTTTCGGCTTTGAAAAACAACAGACAGCGAAATATCATTCTGGATATATTATCTAAGCTGGGAAAGATGACCGTTTTGTACAATTTATAAGACAGCACGAACCCAAAACTCCTGTGTCTGTGTAAAGTACCCAAAGGTCTGTTAAAAGTTCTGAGTGGCGTCCAAGGATGCTTCACACAGTTACAACAACACATTTTGAATTCTGTGGATTATGCTAGAAAGAAATCATCAGTCTAAATACAATCCGCCAAACAGGTCTATCGAGCTTAACTCGATAACAGAGCGTTCTAGGCTGTTTTAAAGAGAACGAGTATTGTTTTCTTAACTCTCAATATACAAAACTGTTGGACGTTCTTTTACATTTTTTGGCTATTTAGCTCTTCTGCATATCTTCTTCTCCACGCTCTGTACCGCGGATTGACAAAAGGAACAAAATGTTCAAACCTACGCAAAGTTAAATTGGCTATTTAATATTCTGTGCAACATAACAAGGTACTGTTTTTCTGTATGTAGAATAATCTTAGACTTAACCCAGACACAGTACCAAGTCACTATGGTGCGCAGTTGAAGATGTAGCCGTTCGGCGTTATTTTTAATAAAAAGCCATTTTCACTTTCAAACAAATATTTACAATGGGCAAAAAATTCGTTCGCTTCTAACAAGTTTTATTTTTAATAAAATATGCGAATGAATAAATAATATTAACGTCACTAAGGCGATAAATAGCAAATAACAGAAAGAAAAGGCTTGCTTGCTAATCGGCCGTGTGTCATTGAATAGTTTTCGTATATTTTTTTTAACAAAAAAAAAAAAGAAAATTTTACTGTTTTTAAAATATGTTTTCGTCCTCAACCCTGAACTGCAACTCATTTGTGTCAATTGTTTTCAACTAAGCGCGGACTGTTAAATTCTTAATCCTCTTTCTTCATTAAATCTTCAGTTTTCTTTTTTTAGTTTACATTTGGCAGGAAAAAAATTTATTCACAGTTCGCAAACGTATAATAATTATTCTTTCTGGTGCAATTTTGATGCAAATTTCAAGCTTCTCTGAAAAGTCCTACTATATTACTTTCGTAATACATTGTATTGCTTTGAAATGTATTACTTTCGTAATACATTTTCTACATTTTGTGATGTGTTAAATTTATTTTCAGATTTATATCACCATTTTTCATCAGAACTCTCGTCATAATTCTATTATTCGTTCAACGGTCTAGCCAATGGCGACATACGGAAGAAAGGTCTTGCCAATGATGGCATACGGTTGAAACGTCTAGCCAAGCGTACTTTATCAATTCTCCTCCCAAAATTATTCACAGACACCCACATTTTTAAAGATATCATGAGTACTCCATCTTCCGCAAACGCCATACCGATTATCTATTATCATCATCACACATGACCACCGTGTATAATTTAACCTGCATAAAACAGACTGAATACACTCTCATAACATTTCGACTAGGTGAAGATCTCTGAATACGGTATTTCCGCGCACAGTATCACGCATAGCAACACATGCCCGCTTCTGATGACAGCCTTCAAAGCGCCCATTACGAAAAGTTCGGTGCACATTTGGCCGGTTAAGCACCGGCGACCGGAGCGCCTCCATTACGATTGTGACCCACACCGAGCCTCGGCCACTCCGCTTGCCAAAATTCCGTTACCTTCGTACACCTGCGTACTCCGTCGGTACCACCTGCGGGAGTTGCGACCTTTGCTTCAACCCATTTCCCTCTTCTCCTTTCTAAGCTTTATTTCTACCTTCTCTCTCCACCTGTCTGTTTAATTAGTCGGATGTATTATCTTCTAGTCGTCTCCTTATTGTAAGGTAGTACTTTGTGAGCAACTTTCATCATTGCTACCACTAAAACTAATATTTTTTAGCGAGTCCTCCTTTTGAAAGATGTACTTCCTCACTTTTTTGCTTCATTATCCGCGCAAACTTTCTACTTTTAACTATTTTCTGACTGACGCCTCTCTTATTTCCTTCTGCTTCTGTTTGCGTTTTAATGACTCCGTTTTTGTCTATTTTTGCCAGCACGTCTCTACAATTTAGTTTGAATTAAATCATTGAGCACTTTGCATCGCACGGCAAATTCCCTTCCGTCTAGTGAACGTCATTTTCACTTCCATAAAGCTGGTGCAAATGTTTCTGTAATATCGATACAAACGAAAATTTTCTAAGTTTGTTTTCGTATTCGTGAGAATTGGCATTCAGATTCGAATTTGGCAAGGAATCAAAATTTATCCTCGCATTCCAGTTTCACTCTGTCGCGAGAATTCTGGTGGTTTATTATATTGATCACTTTTATAATGCTTTAATGTGGTTAATTATGATGATGAATTAAGTTAATTTTATAAATAATTACATACAACTGACATATAAAAAAATAAGTAAAACGTTTGAAACAAACATTCATAAATTCTGTTGCCTCGCTTTTACAAATACTATACCACCACACAGTAGCCCTCGGTGTCTCGTTGGTCGGTGTTCTCGCTTTCCATGCCAACCCCGCGATCGATGCCCGGTCGGGGCAAAAATGAACTGTGCACTTTCCTTGCAATGGCCCAGTATTCGTTGCTGTGTGACGATGAGAAATCTCACTTTTCAGATTGGGAATACCAGAGATACGGGGTAGAAATCGCTGTGCTAATCATACGTACCTCTCAACTCATAGCTGCGAGGCCGGGATGCCGCTGGTAGGCTTTCGCTCGTAAAGAGCTTTTGCGCCAAAGTACATACATACCACCACACATGTCAAGAGACCAGTCGATAGATTAAAGCTGGATCCGGCAGAGAATGTGACCCTACAACCGGAGATACCAGGGGGCAAACCCTGCAAACCGTCGTGTAGATCGGCGACGGATCTCAGCAATAGATGTGGCACACGCCACTTACTTGGATATAACATGCACTACAGTTACTGGAATAATGAACCTAGCAGTTGAATCGCGAAGAAACACAACATAATTAATCTATCACATGACGTCCGAAGACTACGAATTCACACCATCCTCTTTCCATCGTGCAAATGGACGACGATTCAGCCCCCGACAGTGGCAGGACTTTCAAGACTAGCTAGATATCTAGGTCGAGTTCGGTCGCTGTCTGGAGGAGAATTCTAGCGGCCGCATTCTCAGATCAGTAGTTTTCCGTGGTTTCTTCGATCGGAGCAGTCTCCTACCCATCAAGCTACGGACCGCACGCTATCTTTCCTTCCTCTTCCTTGTCTTGTTCTTACCCCCTTACATGCACACACCCATGCACTAGACTCCCAAACATGTCGGGAGGCTTGTCAGATGTTTAGAGTGTGTAGACTGGGGCGGTGACTCGCTAGTGGATGAGGATAAGCCCGCAAGACGACGCCGGAATCGGGGAAAAAACACCACCACCTCCCGTGAGGAAGCATGCACTACACTAAGGGGATTAATGATCATATCAAATTACGTGCCCGGAAACACGAAATAATGAATCAATCAAACTCAACCTTATCCTCATGAAGAGTTCCTGCGGTCCCGTCGCCATCGGCAGGCCTGTCTCCGCTCCGCCCCCTCCCCTTCCACCCCATTTTCCCGCGCGTCTTCCACGTCACCCCTCTCTCCCGCCCCCCTCCACCACCACCCGCCACGCCACGCCCCATCCCGCCTCGCCGGTAGCGAACGTCACTCATTGTATGCGAGACCTAATGGCGCGAGCACGGCTTGTTGCGTATTCATCCGATATGCAGAATCATTTCGCCACGTGTGGAAGGTCCGGACGCTCCAACCGCCGCGGGCGCTGCTGCCACTACAAAGGAGCTGCAACCGCAGCGCAGCAGTGAACGCCACCGCAATGCTAGGGCGAAACCTCGAAAGCGAAAGCGGAAGGTTTCCGCAACCAGTTTGCGCTTTCCTTTTCGATTTGCGAAAAACTGCCACATCAATTGGATGTATATTTTTTTTTATTATTATATTTTATATTTATTATATTTTCTTTATTTCGGATATCACTGTCAAATTTCAGAAAATTTTAAAAGAATTTTAGAAGAAACTGTAGAATAGTTTAGATGTTATATTTTAAGATTAATAATGTAGATGAAATACGTACATGTGAATATAGCAGATACATATTTTAATTAATATGCTTATATCTAATTGTCCGCTCAAATATACTACATCTAAATCAGTGTTTGGTACGGTTCATTTAGTCTGGAAATATTCGAACGATTTTTTTTGAAAAGAATTTGTGTCTGAAAGTTTCTAAAGGTTATTTTAAAGGAAATATATTATTTATTTACAGAACATCACTTTCTCTTTAAGTGAAGTAATTTTCGCCTCAGTTGTAAATAACCAAGAAGAAACAGCGTAAATCACGGCTTTTAAATGACCTGTGCTACAGTTTATTTGGGTTCAATGACCAAACAGAGTTGCTGAAAAACTCGATACAATTGTATTTTAAACAATGAATTGAAACAGATTTAATGAAGAGGTAAAATGTCGTGGTATATCCCCATCGTATTTCATAATGTAATTCCAACCAAATGTAAATTACTTGAAGAGCTCTTCAGCCTATTCGATCCCTTTCAGACTCAAAATGAGTTCTAAGGCAAAATGTGACTAATAACTATGTATATTGTACTTCGTAACTTCGTATGTTGAATTTATAGAAACGTCTTCTGTATTACTCTGCTTTTGATCAAAATTTAAAAATAATTTCAAAGTCTTATATTGAAAAGCTGTGGGTATTTTATTAATGTTTCTGCCCCATACGCCATATAAGACTGTTTACCGTTTGTTGGCTGAAAATGAATTTAAGAAAATGTATCAACTTCAGAGAAAAAGTGGCATAGGGGTATTGGTTGGAATTATAGAATGATTTCACAGGAATAGTTTGATAAAAAAGTTATATACTTATTGCAATGCTTTTTAGTTCAACACCAATGAATATTAGGCGGATACGTGTGATCTAAGTGTTAAAAGGTCACTGCCCAGAATCGAGTAAACTCTGCCCGCCCGGTACCGTGTTTCCAGCCACTGCCCCCATCACCCATCCCGAGCGGCGTGGCGTCTGCCGGCGGGTGATTAATGCAACGGCGGCGGCGACGCCGATGATAATCGCGCCGGCTGCCCGTGCCTCGCGGTTAATGATGCTGCCAGCGGTGATGCTAATCCGGAGATTTTCACCGGCAGACGCCTCCGTCGCCGCCCCGTCGCCGCCACCGTCGCCGCTACCGTCGCCGCCACCGTCGCCGCCACCGTCGCCGCCACCGTCGCCACCACCATCACCGCCACCGTCGCAATCACCGTCGCAGCCACCGTCGCAGCTACCGTCGCCGCCACCGTCGCCGCCACCGCCACCGCCACCGTCGCAGCCACCGTCGCAGCCACCGTCGCAGCCACCGTCGCAGCCACCGTCGCAGCCACCGTCGCAGCCAACGTCGCAGCCACCGTCGCAGCCACCGTCGCAGCCACCGTCGCAGCCACCGTCGCAGCCACCGTCGCCGCCACCGTCGCAGCCACCGTCGCAGCCACCGTCGCAGCCACCGTCGCCGCCACCGTCGCAGCCACCGTAGCCGCCACCGTCGCAGCCACCGTCGCAGCCACCGTCGCAGCCACCGTCGCAGCCACCGTGGCAGCCACCATCGCAGCCATCACCGCCGCCACCGCCGCCGCCACAGCCGCCGTCGCCGCCGCCGAGGTTCCGGTAACTATGGCTCACTTCATTTGTTGCACCTCCCCCACCCCTCCGTCTTGCTCGCGGCACTGAAAGAGCCGTCAGAGGGGGCAGACCGCTGAATTAATTTATTATGGATTCTTGTTGTATCATACCGCGCATCTCGGGTGACTGACGGACGGACGTAATTATGTGTCTGCCAGTTTCGTACGAGGCTGACAACTCGGAAGCAGGCTTGGGGAGTTTTCAAAGTATAGCTGGGGAAGTTTTATTGTGAAGGCCGCAAATGATATGCAAGATTGATTGTTGTGGACATAGTGCAGAAGACGCTAAAATAATTTTGTCGCGTCACTGTCTGTGGTTTGGGGGGGAGGGGGTTGTTCCATGATGTCCATGTTTAATGAGTTGTTACAATGATTTTGTGGAAATGATTATTTTGAAGATGTATTTACTGACTTTAGTGCTGGCAATAACGAGATATCATAGTAGAAACATTTTTGATTTAAACTTGTCTCAGACATTCTTATTCAAGAAATTATCTATCTCTGAAACTACTAAAGATTCTTATTTGAGAGCATGCTCACGATTCTTTTTTTAAATTAAGTATATAGATATATCACAAAGTTCCCGTTCATGTTTTCTGTATGAAATAATTTATGCAGAATATAACAGTTAATACTACAGGTGTACCGCAAAGAATCATGACCATATAAAAAACTCGGAACTGCGAAATAAACGTCACACTGGGGCAACATGAATCAGTAGACTAAGAGTATGATACCGGAAATTATTTATGAATTCAAATAAAAAGTATACGCAACTTCTGCGCAAGAATTTTTTTACGAACTCATTTCAAAATGTGGGACTCGTTCTCTCAAGCAGACAGTACGACTTGCTTGCGGTACTGAAAGAGCCGTCCGTTATATTGTCGCCTTGTCGCTTAGAAATTCACTTGAACACCAAAGACACCCATGAAGGTGTTGTTTTGTCAAAAGATCAAAATTAAGCGCCTATTCGAAAATATTTTGATCTTAAGTAAGCATTTGATGGCATTAACCATTCAATATTATTATCAAAATTACCTACGATTTAAGTACAGAGTATTGCCCTAGAATGGTTATCTGACTGGCGTAAAACAGCATAATCTACTCGTCTTCCTAATTCTTTGCCAATTTAGCATGGGTTCCGTAGGGTTTTAATAACTATTTATGCAAATCTGTATTTTGGTTTTTTTATGTTATTTGTACTGTTGAAAAACTTGGCTTTCAAACGATTTTTGTCCTTACTGAGTGTGCTGCGTATTGGTTCTGCGTTCAACAGGAACGTGCGATCGTAAACTGACACATAGAATACTATTTCTTTTCTCATCTCAATGCTTGTGAAAATATTTTTCTTCTTTACCGGATGATGAAAATGCAGAGGAAATCTTAGGAGACACGTAGTGTTCGTCAGTGCCACCAGTATCATTTTCAGTAAACAGTAACCCGAAAAGGATAGGCAGTGAAACCATTTTATTAATCCAGGGTGGTCTACCAGTTTCCCCCTCACTCAACAAATACCGGTAGTTTTATATTAAAATTATTTAAACTACAACGAAATTTAATTATTCTGTACGCAGAAAATGCTCTGTACAATTTAATTCCCGCTAAACGAAAACATCACAGTGGTATTCTTCTCCTCCTTTACTCTCGGTAACTCCTTTAACAAAGAGATTGCACTCCTCGGAGAAAGCACATAATTGGGAGGGTTCAAAAGAGTGGGGCTTAAGGAGGGTAACTCAAGTACTATTTCGTTCATCTTTTATGCGCTTGTAAACATGTTTCTCGTTCATCTACTCCGAATATTGATTGGAAGAAAAAGCAGTGACATAGAGCTTGTCTGAAATGAC
The DNA here is from genome assembly GCA_011170035.1 of Teleogryllus occipitalis. Lineage (NCBI taxonomy): Eukaryota > Metazoa > Arthropoda > Insecta > Orthoptera > Gryllidae > Teleogryllus > Teleogryllus occipitalis. The sequence goes on from BLKR01004308.1 coordinate 79,582, forward strand.
CGAATAACTGATTGTTGGAACAATACAGTAATATTCAGTAAATAAATTTACAAGCGGTCACGGAAAATATTTTTTTTGTCTTTCTTGTTCTATTATCACTATTTACTTACACACAGTTAAACTCAGTGGCATAGCCTCCTATTAGGCTACAAGGCGGAAACTACCCAAATATTTTATGAAAAGCAAAAAATGCTTTCTATTTTAAAAAAATTATAATGTATTTATTGATAATTTTCGAATGAACAATCGCATTATTCGTCTGGCTTTGTAGGTTTGCCACCTTGTACTGGCAGCTCAATTGCGAACTTACTCGAGAGAGAACGAAGACTGGCCTTTCGGAGCCTTCAACGCATGCGCAGAACGTGTGCCCGCAGACGCAGATATTCTGTTCATATGGGCTGCTTGGTTCCCTCGAAGGCCCGCCTAATGGAGCCTTTCGGCAATCCTCGAGATCAGTCGCGGCCAGTGGCGGGCCCTCTCACGCCAAGGCACTCACTCACTCGCTGGTATGCTGCCCAGATGTGCATGCTGACCGCCCGCCACCCACGCACCCCTGTGTGTGTGTGCGACATCTGCATGCACGGTCAGAGAAAAAGACCTAAGTTGAGTTCTTACTGTAGTGACGAACAGACTGAAATATTGTGCTTATTCTATATTGTTGTGGGACGACTTTTATAGTGAAACGAGCCAGCTCAAGAATTTAAGATTTCACTTCTTTGTATCTGACAGGTGAGAAATTAATGTTAGTTCATCGCGTTTAGTTCAGATGAATAGCTGAAGAATAATACAAGTATTATTATTATTCACTGTAGGAAATATAGATTTACCAGATGAATATCTCATAGACTGTTAGCGACAATCACCAATCTACTTCAGTAATTTAAGTTAAAAGGGGAAACTAGAAGTTAAGACTAAAAGATCTACACCAAATCTTCCTTTAAAAAAGGTAGAAATTAATGTGTTAAATAATTTGTTAATCGGCTTTGGAGTCTACCCAGGAAAAATGATCACGCTACGCTACTGGTTATACGTATATACACAATACTAGCGCACGCATCGGAACACCAGCCGGGAGCTTTAAGATTCTCCCGGCTGAAGCGGTGCCCCGCTATCGGGAGATACCTGGTTCGCAAAAATCCAACAAGCCGACAGAAAATTAGGCGACGTATCTCGCCATCCTACGGGGTAAGATTACCACCACCTCACGCGATAAAAGCACGCACTACACGTGTGGGAAAATAATCTATCCGTTGACGCGCCCGGAATCACCAACCAATGAACCAGTTTATCTAAATTCATTCAAATGTGAAAAATCCGTCCTATTTTCTTTTCCGAGAAAGGAAAAGGAAAATTTCACAGTGGTATTCTTCCTTCCCTCCACTCTCGGCGACGCCTTTAACAAAGAGATTACTCGGAGAAAGCACCTCCTCCGGGGTGGGAGGGAGGGAGACGCGGAGAAATGACGGGGTGACCCGCCGCCGGTCGCGTGCCAGCGGGGGGCTCCTCCGGCCCAGATTGCGGCGGGGTGGAGGTGGGGTGGGGGTGGAGGCGTGGGTTCACTTTCCCCGGCTCGTCACCTCCCTCGCGCACACGCCACAAACGCCCTCGCTCTCGCGACCTCGCAGCACGGCGCCAGCACAGTGGGCCAATCGCAAATCTATGACTCTCCAAAGGTCCTTTGTTTTTTAGGCAGACATTTATATTATATCAATTTTTATTCTGATTTCTTTTAAATTTTGAGGTCTCTAAAAAATGTAAAAAAAATCGTAATAAATATTAATGTAATATAAAAGTCTGCCTAAAAAGCAAAGGACTTTTCAAGATTTACAAAAATATCAAAAAAGGCAGTCCTATAAGTAATATCAAGAAATTTAATTTTTGTAAACAAATCTGAGACGTAATTCTACAGTAGAACCCCGCTTATTCGAATCTCGTAAATTCGAAATTCCGGATAATCCGAACAATAGAAGGAATTGAGTAAAAATAAACTAGAAACACCTGATTGGGATTTATGAACAAACTAGAGGCAGATGCACAGGGGTTTCTTCAATTTGGAAAATATCCTATGCAAGATTTAGACGCTAGTAGTGTTCACAGACGAACGGACGGACGGTCGTTTTGAAAAAAACACTTTTTCGATATCAGGGGACCTCAAAACTTCTATTTCCGTTGAAATGTCGAAATCGATTTTTTGCAACATTACATAACTTTCTCCAAAATATCCCTATTACTCCGTATATACATGCGTATACGAGAAAGTAAAAAGCATGAACACAGTGTGTCTCAGCCAATTCTGAATACTGCACATAGAATACCCGTTGACAGCATCGTCAAACTGCCTCAACTCTTCTAAATGGCAACTCTACTAACCTATGTGAACGGTTTTGTACGTACTGTATTCTGCTGTTCGCAACATTGTCTCATTCTCATGCCGCTACTCTACGTTGCCATTTTCTCACATCACACGCTACGTTGCATTGTGTCTGTTAATTATATAGATGTATTTGTACATGTACGGTACATTTTTTGGATAATCCGAACATTACCGAATCCGAACAGACCTCACCCCCAATTACGTCGGAATAAGTTCTGTAAGTTCTACTGTATCTATACAAAACACTGAGGGGTTTCGTTTAGAAACAAATAGTAGCTTTCTACTTAATTAAAACACTTTCGTGGATTTTGTCTGACATAGAAGGTAGCACGCTTTAAGTAAGTTATCCCTTGCTCATATTGACTGTTTTTGTAGTTCAAACACTAAATTTTAGTAATATGTTAAAATTAATAGAATTAACTCTTATAGCCGTCATTAGTTCATTTCGTCATTTTCAAGAACGAACCAATTCAATTACAAGACAAGGATATCCTTGCATCATGAGGTTATAGTTGGCAGATCGAAGATAGCGGATGTTTGAAGTATGAAGATTGATTGTTTTTTGGTTGTAAAGGTTAGTTCAGTGTATATAAATAAACGCTCAGCAATTGTCTGACACATGTCCCGTTACAACTTTTTAGTGTTTATAATTATAAGTGATGCATTTTATTTATAAGTTAAGGCAGGCTTAGGATATTCAACAATAGTTCACTACAACATACAGGTACAGATTTAATTACATTTCAATTACATTTTCCGAAAACTGTTTAATTTTGATTTCATAAAGAATAGTGATTATGTGGTTTTAGAATTTGTAAACCTCCCTCATTTCATTAGTTTTGTAAAATAAGAACGGCATGAATCAACATTTTTAGGGTTTTCGATTTTCCATGTAGTGCATACCTAGTACTTTTCGGAACTATGCTACAGTTTATTAGATACTGATTTTTAACCTGTTGTTTAGTTTTCATGCAACTTTACTTCAATTACCTATGGAGTTAGATTGTTTCTACTTCCTCACGAGTTAATAGTTATTTACGGTATAAATACTGCAAAGCGATGTTACCAAGAATATCGAACTATGTTTTATCCACTTTGTAAAAATTCCAATGAACTATAATTTTAGTTTACATTTGACTATTTAAACAGCAAAAAGTTACATACTGATGTAAATAATAGAAAATATGTACTCATGGGTTACTTCTAATATTATTCACATTACGAAACTGATTACACGTGTCAATAGTGCGTCATTTATTATTTCAACCTAATACGTCTTGTTACGACTCCGAGCTCTGACTTAGATTGTCTGACTTAAGAGGATCAAAGTTGATAAATATAGTTTATTAGAGACTTTATGCAATGAAAATGCAAATGTTGAAACAGGTAATTTTACATCCATGAGTGTTAATTTGATTTTTCTTCCTTACGAGGTATTCTCTCTTAGTCTTTCAAAGGGTCCAGTGTGTAAAGTCATTTTTTCTCTTTGCGGAACTAGTGATAAGCATATCATTTTAACTGTACGAATAAATTATTTTCGTTTAATCAACAATAAGAGTACAATATCATAAAGGACTTTCTTAGCTTCCTCAGCAATTTCTCAGAATAATTTCGAAAGAAATAAAACCACGGTGTTCTGCTACTGTCCAACATATGATTTATTTTTATTTATTTATTTTACGTGAAAAACAGTTAAAAACTGTGTGACGTGCTATAGTGAGAAACCTATGGGGGGAAGATTATTTGATGATTGGGGAGGTTATTATTAGAAGTGCTATGAGGAGATCTAGTCTATCGAATTCTTCAAACTTTTAAATAATACAAGTTTTGAACCCAGCTTTTTGGATTTTGTCGTTTTAACATCGCTTTCATACCATTTTTTTCTGAAATCTATTAATAGGCTTTGAATAAGAGTACGTAACGCATTGATACAATTATTGAATTATCTCAGCTTTTCTTTCGCTCTCAACCACTGTGCTGTGGCACCCTGAACGACTGAAACCGCAGAGAAAGTCACCAAATTGGAAAGGAAGCTACGCGTTACTGGATGAAAAATAGAGCTCATTTTTTTCTCCCTTTTTTTATTCGCCTTCTCGATTATGAAAAATACTCACCCCTTTGGTGACTACGTATGCCAGGTGCCGAAATGGAAGTGAAAGTTTTGGGGGGATGAAAGATGCTCCAAATTGTAAATGGATCGTCTTGACTTTGTAAAAAATTGCCTGATCTTTTTTAAATAATAACCTCATATTTTATGACAGGACTTGCCCGGAATGGCCATTGTTTTGAAAACCAACATTAATTTAAACATAATTTTTTTGACTTGTTTAATAGTCAACTAATATGCATTTATGTTTATTGAATAATTTTAAATACGTGTAATAAATTCGAATCTAGGATAGAATTTGAGTTTCGCGAATTTAAAAATTCTTCATTTTTTCGATATTCACGTTCAAATCATATATTATTAAAGGAGTATCTATATACTTTATTTTTTTTCTTCTTCTACCTTTAAAGTGATTTTCATTTCTCATTCATGAATGTTAGAAATACATACCAGCAGCAGTGCCCGGAGAAAAGGGCCTGAAACAGTGAGTTCACGGGGAACCTTTAATTCAAACAAGAGTTTTCCTCCATGCATATTTTGGGATAATTATACCTCAACTGCAGTTAAATAAATACTATTTTTTTAAATTAATTTTTGATGAAAACAAATTTTGTATACATTTTTATCATTATATGATAAACAGGCACCATGGACAGCATCTTTGTGTAGCGGTTCCGGGCTCGATTCCCGACCGGGGAAAAATGAAGATGTTACGTTCTAATACAAAACTCAGTTTCTGTAGTTCTGTGACGAAAGAAAAAAACTCAGAAAGACCAAAAAGCCAAGTTCCCCCCCCCCTCTGGGCGCCCCTGCATTCAAAAACACTCCTAATATTGCACAAAATGAAAGAAAAAAATATTTTAATTTAATTGTCATAAACATCCTTAAATTCGGTGACATGATTACCATTATCCTTCTTAACAGTTTTTGTGTAATTAGAGTAGGTTACATTTTTAGTTCTTTTACTACACGTGAATGATTCAAAATATTCCAGATTCGAGAAGCTTTTAAAATTTGGATTGCTGAAAAGGATAATTCCTCCCACCTCTAATTTTCGTGTCACATCACCCTGCACTTCCTTCAGCTGTTGTTGGTTGCGGCCTTTCACTTTCATCCAAGGAAGCAGATGACTTTTAAAGCGAATTTTGACAGCTTGGAGGTGGTGATAATAGCACGTGCCTCAAACAATGCGTATTTTTCTTGGGCCTCCCAGATGTGTCTTCTTTCTCCATTGTAATCTATTACGCCACACGGCACGTGGATGGTAGAAGTGAAAGTCTTCGGATTAGGAGGGGTGAATGGGGTTGCTTTTTAAGATAATATTTTTTTGTGAAGATGCACGCATAGCATTGTCATCCTATTCTCTCTTAGCCGCAGCAACAGGTGACTCAGTGAAAGTTGTCAGCTTGCAAGGGAGGGGAAACTAAATTTAGATCCGCCTTACCCCCGACACACTCCAAAATTCTGCTCCCTTTTTCTATAAATTAGAGGACTCGATAAGTGAAAGTCCTTGTGACGCAAGAAGTCGACAGATGGGCAATGAAAATTAATGGATTTCGTTTGAGATCGAGAGTGACAGTCTTTTCCTAAACAGCATTTTAAATGCGGGGTTGTTGGAGTCACAAGGAACAGTCTTGTTACAACTTGAGTGATATCTCGCCTTTTCAACAAAATTCGGATCTAGAGAAAGCTGCCCCCAACACGCAAGTCCCATAAAAGGCATCAGTGAGGGTGGCAGGAACGGATGTGTTGAGGTAGGGACTCTCGGTCATGCCACCCCAGTTGAGTACAAGTATTAGCGGAGTAGCCCATATGCAAAGGCTACCAACTGATGAAAAGCGAAACTGAGATAATCGCGAAGAACTCGCCCCATCCAAACTATTGATGTTAAATACGTCATTTCTTTTTTAAACTAAATAAAAAAAGAATGAATTACTCAATATTAATGGTTGAAATTTGCGATTATGTTTTATACGTTAAAATATAAAGAGAAATATTGACTCAGCGGTTTTTACGCCCGTTCTATGCAGTTACCGGGTTTTGCAAACGAATCGGATGAAATTTCATTATTGAGAATATAAACGGACTACATTTTATTTCAAAGAAAAGTCTGAAAATTCTACAAAATGTGTATAAAAATACGAAATTGACATTATTTCATCAGGAAAAACTGACTTATTTATCGTCAAAAAGAAAACAAAAATGAATGTTCAACAGTTTTTTTTAATACACCAGGGTGTTTTCGATATCACTAGATATTGTAGAAAGTAAAATAAGTTCCTGATTTAATCTTACTAAAAGATAGACAAAAGTTTAGAAACTGAAAAAAAAATTGGCGGAAACATGCGGAAAATGAAATTGACTGAAAATTGCTTTTAAGTGGCATCGACTCAAACTCGCTTCCGGCGTCTTCCTTGCTTTGAGGGTTGGCAGCGGCAGGAGAACCTCTAGTAGTGCTTTCTTGCTCGTCGAACACCTCAATATAGAATAAAGTTTGTCGTTGGTCGCCCAGCCTTCGCCAAAGTGGAGCTCCAAAAGCTTTTTGACGTCTCCAAGTTTGGCATATGAATATTCTACACCTGCTGTGATTAGTGTTGGGCTTTTTGCTTTGCTGTAATCCCCCCCCCTCTGCAGAATGCTTTTCCCCTCTCCAGCTTAAAAATTGTAGAAAAGCTCTTCACGAACTAGAGAACTCTTCTTTTTTCGCTTTTCGTGAATACGATTTGTTCGACTTTTTGAGTTTGGAAAAGCCAGTTACCAATAACTTCCATTCAACCTTCTCTTTTTAATCTTGAATTCCTTCCAATCTTGGACAGGACATTCATTTTGTTCTAGACGGACTGCCGTTGCAAATTTTTCAATGTGAATATATTTCGACAATGCATCGGCCGCGAGCACTCCATTGTTGCACACACGTTCGCTACAGCGCAGTGAAGCAAACTTACTGTACAACCTAACTCTGAAAAAGAAAAATATCATTTCTAAACGTAGCAAACTGAAAGTAATCTTTCAATATGTATATTGGTAAGCCTGGTGTCAGTCGGCGTGCTTTACATCCGGACATGCAACGGCGACCGCCATGCCTGTTGAACTTGGCGGGTTTTGCAAACGTTGGACATTTAACGGGCTTTGCACCCGAAGACAACGAGCAGTTGGCTGGTATTTGCAACAGCTTGTGACTATTCACAGCCTTTTTCGATGGTTTGTACCGGGTTTTTCACCTTCAAACCTATTCCATCGGGTAGGCGCTGAAAAAAACTATACGGCAGTGTGCCCAATTCAAAATCAACAAAAAATCCATTTAACGGGTTTTGCATCTGGGCTACTCAATTTAGAATCCTCTTTTAATGATTTCTCGATTCAACGATAAGACACTAATCTTGAATCAATAATGCAATAGCATTGATTTTGCAACAAATATTAAGTTATAAATAGAACAAAATGTACGCAACTTCCGGAATATTTTTGTTTTGTGATAGTGATCACATGCTATCGATTAAACAATGATCTTAAAAATTTCAATATAATACAGCATCGACTTGATAAGTGCGTATGAATTCTTGCAGATTTGTGACACCCAAACATTCTTCGGTGTGTTCTCTTGAAAATTAGATGATATGAATGTATGCATTTGGCACTTCAAATTTGTAATCAAATTATTCCTAAAACAATTTTTTCACTGAATACTGCTGTGACTATTTGCTTAGAGAACGAGTTGGTAAAACTAATCCAATTTAACATCCCATTTTTTAAATACTGAAGACTCTTTAGAATACGTGAACACTACTCTTCTATACTATTATTTAAACGATTAATTCGTAACAAACATTTATTTTAGGAAGAACTGGCTTAGTTGCCACAAGGCATCAATTGATGTCACTGCAGTGCCTTGGGTTCCAGTCCCAACAGTGGAAGGGTTTTCGACACTAGCTAGATAGGCGAATTCAGCTGCTGTCTGGAGGAGAATTCTAGCGGCCGGCTGCTCTGATCGGAACGGAGCGCGCGCGATCTTTCTTCCCTCTTCCTTGTCCCTTACATACGTACACTTACTCTTATATGCACTACACCACCACACATGTCGGGAGCTTAGCGCTTGCCCCCCCCTGGTGAGAGAAATCTGATTGGGGAAAACCTCGTAAACTGAGGTCGGCGCCCGATCTCGTCATCCATCAGTGGAAGATCACCGCCAACTCCCGCAATATAAACATGCATTATACTTACGAGACTAATGACCTTTTAACGTGCCCGAAAACCCTACTGAATTAATCAACTAATTTTAGAGGAACAACAACAACAAACGATTGCCCGATTGACCAAAGAGGCAAATCTAATATATTTCCAAAATGTTGAATTAAATATCATGGATTTCACAATACAACAATTTCATTAATTATTACAACGATTTTTTTTCAATTTATAATCCATAAAATATACTTGAATTTCTGGTTAATCACTTCTTTCAGTAGTACTTACATCTCCGACATTACGCTGGGCCAATATTACACATACCATCACTCTTCATTCGTGTTCATTTCTACTCCCAAAATGTCTTTCGACACCCCCTCTTCTAAAGAACCCTTCTCCTTTTCAACAAGTTTATTATCATAATTTGCCAAAACTGCTCCTAGTACCTATACTTATATTTCATTCTAGTAGAGTAAAAGAGCCGTAATAGAGATTCAAGGGCTCAAGAAATCCTGTAATTAAATAAATAAATAGATAAATAAATAAATAAATAAATAAATAAATAAATAAATAAATAAATAAATAATAAATAAATAAATAAATAAATAAATAAATAAATAAATAAATAAATAAATGAATAAATAAATAAATAAATAAATAAATAAATAAATAAATAAATAAATAAATAAATAAATAAATAAATAAATAAATAAATAAATAAATAAATAAATAAATAAATAAATAAATAAAGTAATAAACAAATAAATAAATTGGGGATCCTTCAGGATTCTCTTTGATCCTGCTTCTTCAAATAATAATTATTGTTACATTCATGTTAATAAATTGATAAATCATTCATAACTTCCCTTCGCGTCTTTAGTATTACAGTTTTTTTTCTTTAAGCATACTGGTCAGATACGCCCAAGGAGACGGTTTGTTTACTTTCGCCCACCCCACCTCGCACCCCACCCACTCTGAGCAACGCGGAAAGATTCCAGCGCGCGAGCCGCGTTGCTGCCCTTGAAGGGGATAAACTCAGAAACAGGAAAGATGATGCTCTGAATTGACGCTCACTCCTCTGCTGTCTCGACGCGCCAGGCGTCTTTAAAGGAGACACACACACACGAGGTTGCCAAATTTCCAAAAGCAAGAACAAGTGCTCTCAGACATGGGTTGCGAGTTAAACCCTCTATAATCGGGGCTTACCGACCACCTGACGATAGCTTTGACTTTTTAGAAAGGCTATCCGAGAAAATGAACTTAACAAATAACTGTAGGACAATTGTCAGCGGAGACTTTGCGTACGCTAACTGGGATGGCAACGGAAGGTAGGCAAGAATGTATAAGTAGGATCATCTCGGAGGAGACTTCGAACAGTGAGCTCTCCGACACGTGGTGACGCGCTGTTAGACATTTTCCTCGTTCTACCGGCTGAGTCGCTAATTGAGTGCAGCGTAGTGGAAGGGATTAGTGGCCACCGCGTCGTAGTAGGGAAGAACAGGGCAATGGGAGCCTATCCCGAATAATTTGACTTTTGAACGCCAGAAACCTGCCAATTGTGTCGAAGGTTCCCTAGAGTGCACAATTCGTCCACAGCACGAGCGGTGTCGAAGTGACACTCCGTTTGCCTATCAGAAAACTGTGTTTTCGGCCGTCTGCCTGTAATTTTTGCAGCTATCTTAAGCCGATGAGTTTGCTATCATGTTTATATAAGGATTTTAATAAATTATATTTATTGTATGAGTCATGTAGTTGAAAGATATCAAGTTAACTGGAGTTCAGAATTATGTCATCCTACATTTTATAATTTAAACAAAAAAGTTACCAGTGGGGGAAATGAGAACCGTTAGCAAGGGGAAATTGGAGCCTAGCTCTAATAACCCCATATTTATTTTCACTGCCCGTTCGTTATTTTAATTTTAAACGATTAAACAAACTCATTACAATGCGTTTATTTTGTTTTTAGTATAAGCCTCGAAAAAGACCATGGGCCACAGATAAGGACTTTACATTAACACAGCTGTGAAGTACTTTTTGTAAGTCTCAACTGTTTATAGGGCTGCAAAATCTGCTGGAACTCCTTACTTTACTTTGAAGAAGCGGTACAGGGCTATAAATAAAGATGGAACTAGTGTTTTGAAACGTTTACGCATGGATAGTCCAACTATGTTTCCTGAAGCTGAAGAAAAGAAGCTCGCGGACCACCTACTAACATTTAGCAACATGTTTTACAGCCTTAGTAGTAAGTAGTTCTGTTCACTTACGTATGAATGAGCAGTAGCTCTCAAGTCAACCGCATCGCCTGACTGTTTATGAACCCTTAAAATCGGCCTACAACAAGCAATTTGATCTCTTTGCCAAAACGGCTGGTCCGCTGAGAAGAATAACCCCATATTAGATAAACGAGATTTTCAATTAAGCATTTTCTAAGATCGCTTCCGTAGAAAACAGAAAAGCTATTTTCGAAGCAAGATAAATCTGATATTTAAGTGCTGCAATCTTCAAAAAGCAGTTTTTCACTTAAAACTACGAGTGAATCCCAAACTGTAGTCGACACTACAGCCAATGAGTCCCTGACTGTGTTCTCGAAGGCAGGGACCTTCGAAGAGATGGACGGAGACGAAAACTAACGTCCGATATGAAGAATCATTAGCCATCTTCATCTAAAGATCAAGAACGTAGTGCTCCTCTACACGAAGAGGCAACCAGGACGTAGGTGAAGTTTACTTTACATTTTGTCCTCGATCTCCCTATGCCCAAAAGAGGCTACCAGTCCCTCAAAAATGAACAAAACTGCTAAGAAACGGCATTCAAAGATGTCGACTGCTTCACATTTCAAAAAATTATATGAAGAAAAGGAGCAATGAAAGAAAGAGAAGGCATGAAGCAAAGCTCTGCCGAAGAAAAGATCTGAGTTTTCTACTGCAAAAAAAGGAAAACAAACGGTGATAACAAGGAGAGATTGACCTCATAAACGGAGCTCTATAAGACGTTTGCCACAATCTTACACAGAGAGTTCATCGATTTGCATGTACAATGAAAATGACGATTTCTGTATAGAATCATTTATTTGCTTTACTTCACTGACATATAATTAAATATCATTGCCATATCTTGTAAAGCGTGTAAAAGTGCATCACACTAGCACTGTGCAGCTTGTAAATTTAAACGCCTTTATTTGAAAATTTTGTGTTAGGAAACAATTTATTTATAATGTACAAAACTTAAATGATGAATTTGTAGATCTACAGGAAGGGAAACAATGATATTAGGTTGCAATTTCATTAAGACAGCAAAGTTATGCCATTAGTATGGATTACGTTTGCTAAGACTCCAGTTACCCCGTGAAGGGCTCCCATTACCCATGCAATCGGGTAATGACCCGAGCCAATCGAGTCAGTTTGTTTTTTACTCGTAACAGAAATGTCCGTTTGCTTTTGTTTTAAATATTTTATAGATCAAACGAAACAGAACCCAGATTAACAACAAGATTAACAAAAATCTTTTCTACAGCATTATTTCATTTTTTCCTTAGTAGGCTCCCATTCTCCCGTTCTCCCCTACTTAAATTAGAATGGCTACTGAGCCCATAGACTTCTTAAGAGCAAGGAGCATTTTGCAATGAAAAAGAAAACGATTCACTGGAGCTCCAAACTCTTTTCCAAAGCAAATATGCGTATTGGGCCAACAACGGCAAAAGTCTAAATGAAATTTGGGAGAATTTTAAAAATATTTTATTTGAAGACATGGATCTGTTCATTGCCTCACAAAACGAAAGACAATTTCAATTCGAATATTATAAACTAAACTGTGAAGGGTCTTACAGCAAAAGTTCGTGAAGCAACAACAGATCGGAAGCGGTAATATCTGAACAAAAATTTGGCATTCATAGGCACTTTACATATATATAAAATAATTTTAAACCCTGAGAAGAACAAAACACTACAAGTTAATAGTACCAGTAATTTAAAATAAAATATTGTTCGTATTAAGGAAAAATATAAAAGTACAACAGGATCTACAAGTAAACATCAATTGTATTTATGCTTTATTGTATATGTAGATAACAATCATAACGGTATAAAGATATCTATAAGTGCATTCTATCTGGAGCGTCGCTAAACACGTTTTGTGCATTTTATTTGAACCATCTCATTAGGACATACACAAAAATATATTATTGCTCATTAAGATTGTGAAAAACCAGAGCAACTGAAGCGTCCGCAGTTACTGGGTAGAGATTTGTTTGTGACCATTCTGAAAAAAATTAAAAATAAAATAAAAAAACACGCATGAAATCCGATGAACGACGCGTGCCGTTCTCACGGGACCCCAGGCGCCTGCGCCATTAAGACAGCAGCAGCCTCTGGATAGAAAGGGTCGTAAACTGTACGGCCTCCCTGCATCACCAATAGCTTCATAAATGTCGCCGTGTTGTGAGATGATCGTCTCATACGACCTCTTTAATGGTACGGCGGCGAGAACGTAATTGGCAAACTTGTCTTCTAGAACTCAATTTAGCCACTACAAACAGGTGGGTCCCAAACTGCGGCATTATCTCCGAACACGAGAGGAAAATAATTTTACTAGCATGAAAACCTCGCCCGCTTCCGCGGTTTTTGTGATCGTGACCTGCTATAAAACGAGTATTTATATGCATGTTCTGTGCTTAAACGCCATTCGTAAATCATTAGAACCAGACCTTCGTTTAGACTCGATTGCATTCAAATAAACAATTCGGCAAACCCGGAGGGTCGCCCTATTAAAAAGTTCTAGCTTCTCTGGGAGAAATTAAGATCTTTTTATCGCGTGTTTGCTTATTCATGAGCACTTTTGCCGCTTCTTCTGTGGAGCTCTTCAGCTTTCTACTGAGTGACATGGGCTACCTCTGGGGGTGTGATCAGAATTTAATGAGAGTTAATCCTCCAAATTCCAAGATGGCGCTTAGCAGGTGCATGGGAAAGCACATCAAATTTTAACTATTAGAATATTCATATATTTCCATATTACGATTATTTTTTCTACAATAATAATTCATTTTGATAAATTAGCATTGTGGGAATTAGTTCTGTCTGGATGCGTGAAATGCAAATATCTATTAAAATTCGCTTGCTTTTGTGAGTTCAACGTTCCTTGGACAATTCTGTTTGGATATATAAATCTCCACTGAACTCGAAATAATATTTGTCAAGTATTCACACCTACGTGCACTATATAAGACGTTTTTGGTCTTGTAAGAAACGCCCAAGCCTTGGAAATTATTTTCTATGCAAGGAATTTGCAAAATAAGTTTTGTTAGGAATTATAAAACTCCGTAGCGCAATTTCTACCGCCTCACATTGAGCAATTTACTCCATGCATACCCGCTCTGTAACATCTCTTACTCATCAAGTATGAAAATCAAACAGCTTTCATTAGATTTAATAAGATCTTGCAAAGCAATCGATAATGTTTCTCTTTGCATATATGCATTAGCTCAATGGATTTAAACTACGAGCTTAGGTCACTTTCTTATTTCAGCTATAAATTGGGGAAAAAGAATTTAGAGGTTGCTGCACTGACTCTTAAAAAGTTTGTACATTAGAAAGTTACTCTCCAGTGTGCGCCTGTTAACCTTACGTTCTCTACTCGTCTTTACTTGCCCATTCTAGAGGGTATCAGGTCGTTAGGTCCACGGAAAAATGGTCTAATACTCGTTAGGTCTAGTGAACAGGACGTCTATTGCGAACCAGGTCTAATGCGAGATAAAGTCCTCGCGTTAGAGGGTCTAATACCAAACGAGGTCTACAATTAGAAGGTTCAATTAATAAGGTCTAAGAGACATAAACACCGAAGCCTAGTAGATATACCAAGGTGTCTAATACATATATAAAATTAATCAAAGGCAAGTAGAGCCAATGGTAGCAAATTACCAAAATTATAAAGATGGTGGAGTATACGTACATTACGTACTTCCTGAATTAAAGTATATCATTCCAATTGTGATTTCATTCCAGACAATAACGTACTGACGTAATGATATGTGAATCACATTTTGTTACGTATTTCTGTTACAACATAATAGATTAGACATTCGTGTCCGATAGACCGAAGTTTATAAGATATTTTTGACAATTACACCAAATACTATTAGACTTTTGAAAATTAGAGCACATTTTCATTATACGTGTTTTTATGGACTTTCTGACTTTATACTTTAAAAATTAGACCTTCTGTCATTAGACCTAATATCTTTAGACCTAACGACCTCTAACCCTCCATAGTACTCTGAGAAGGCGGTAATGTGGGCAGTGTGCAACAAGTTTGAATTTCACGCATTTGTATTCAATGTGTTGTCATAACTAGGGAAAAATGAAAAATTGCAAAGGTTAACATACGGCCAGAAATAATGAGCAAACAAATAGGCAACGTAATTGGCCGACATCGCTAAGGCGGTGGTTTCAGTAGACCCAATTTTGCCCAAAATATTCATCGGCCGAAATTGGACATTTTTGTATGTCGGATTCAAAGACGTGATGGTAAAAGGAAATTTCATAAGGTGGTCCTTAGACAAGAGAGTCGCCATGTAATATTCTCTCACCCAATAGACCCGTTAGGCAGCATTCAGAAGTTGAAGATAAATTATCACAATTAAAGGCATTGTGAAGATTTTCAAAGATTTTCGAGAGATTTGTGGTTCTCAACATAAAGTACCACACACCCAGGCCTCTCCTGATAACAAAGTAAGACATGGAGAATACTTACGACAGTAATCATAAGCTGGTTCATGGGGCTTGGTCAGTGAAAACAAATAGACAATTTAGTTGTTTGTCAACATTTTGGAAAATATATTTCCATCATCAGGGCTTGCAATTACCAAAAACTCCATGTCAAGATCATGTAGCTCCAGTTCCATTTTTTTGTGGTTGCAAGCCCTGATGATAGTATTTTCCGAAACGTTGGCAAACAACTAAATTGTCTATTTTTTCTATTGACAAAGTCCATGAACCAGCCTTCACGATAACTGGAAAATGTGTTTCATTTCGTTCTGTCGGTTCCATTCACCCGAAATCAACTGGAGAGTTAAAGCCACAAAAAGAGCAGTTGGAATAGTTTTCACAAGTTTTTTTTATGATATTATCAATAAACGTAATATTGTAAAATTTGAAATACAAACAACGACGAAAAACATACGAGAATATTAATGTGAATTCTTGGATAGATTAATTCAACGACATCCATTGCGCGTCGAAGATTTACGGACAGCTCGGACTCTTTGAAAGATATTGCATTATTCACTATCAACAGGCTTTCAATTAGATTAGCAATCATACTCTTACACTCTAGCTACATAAATACATTCGTCCTTTGTAAACTTCTACATCTAGTGAAATGTCAAAAGAAATGACTATCACAACTTCAGCACAAATAAACAAACACTTGTGAAATAAATGAAAATCATTTCTACATTTTCATGTTAATAATTTTCTGAGCGTATTAAAAAACTCCAAAATATGTCAGTTTATTTTTTTTTCTTTGAAGTTTCGACCGTATTTTGGGTCTTCTTCAAAAATATAAGGTCCAGGTTTGTTGAAAACAGTAAAAATCAGGTAGCATTTTATAAAAAATGGTCAACATTATAAAAGATCTCTGGTCATACATATGAAGTTGCGTATATCATCTGGCCAAATCCACATACATCTAGGTGAAAATATATTTCTTAAAATTTCTACATTTTACTCAAAGACTACGCCACCACACCCTCACAATAATTTGGCAGAAATTTGTGTCACAATAAATGCTCACTGAACCAAATAGAATATGCAATGGGTACGCTAATTTTCTTTCAAGTTCTTTCCGTCATTCCGGCTATATAGAAGCCCCAAAATCGATGTAGCGTCATTTCACTTTCCTCTCAGAAGATCAGAGCGGAGCCGGCGATTGCGGTGAATAGATAGTTCTTGAATTAGGGCTACGGTCGCGTCACGTGTAAAATTCTGTTCTATTACACAGCCGCCGCTTTCGATGTCTAATTTGGATTTTTTGTCGTTGCGGTCCACCTAACGAATCGACGATCAAAGCCAGCAAAAAGTTGCCGAAAGATGAATCGCCCTTAACTGCTGGAGGAAAAGCTACAATGGCAGCTCATTTCTCGAGCATTGGTTTCGGAAGTGGGTTTAGAAGCGTTTTTCTCGTAACGGCTACTTCAATTCCTAATCTACCAAGAACGTTTTTTGGAAGCCACACTACCGTTTGTACCATATGATCATTACTATTGCCTGGTGCGTGTACTGCCGATCAGGAAATATGGCACAGTTCGTACAAGTAGCCATACCTACCCAGTTCGAATCGACTGACCATGCCACAAATTCCAGCTTTACGTCCCACCCATACGTACCTTTTCAACCTCCTTGTTCCTCTCCCTTTCCACATCCCATTACCAACAGCCACATCGTTCCCACATCGCAGCCTCTACCTCACCGCCTCTACCTCAGTGTCCCCACCTTACCGTCCCCGCCTCTTCGTCCCAGTCACGCCATTCTCGATGCACCGCTCTTGTCTCTCCGTCCCCACGTCATCGTCTCGTCTCGCCGTCCCCGCTTACACATCCCTACTTGAACGCTCCCGCCTCCACGCCCTGGGCTTCCACGACCCTGCCTCACCGACCCCGTCTTCATGTCTTCGCCTCCAAGCCACCACCTCCACATCCCGCCTCTATGCTACTGTGACCGCGTCCCCACCTCCGCCTCCCCACATGTGCCCCCCCACCCCCCATTCCACCCCACCTCCACCCCCCATCCCCACTCCCACATCCCCACTCCCATTCCCATTCCCACTCCCACACGTCCACATCCCACGTCCACATCCCCACCTCCCACATCCCCACCCCCACATCCCCACCTCCACATACCCACCTCCACATACCCACCTCCACATACCCACCTCCACATACCCACCTCCACATACCCACCTCCACATACCCACCCACCTCCCACCTCCATACCCACCTCCACATACCCACCCCACATACCCACCCCCACCCCACCCCACATCCCCACCCCCACATCCCCACCTCCACATACCCACCTCCACATACCCACCTCCACATACCCACCTCCACATACCCACCTCCACATACCCACCTCCACATACCCACCTCCACATACCCACCTCACATACCCACCTCCACATACACACCTCCACATACCCACCTCCACATACCCACCTCCACATACCCACATACCCACCTCCACATTCCCACCTCCACATTCCCACCTCCACATTCCCACCTCCACACCCCCACCTCCACATCCCCACTTGCCCCTCACCACTATTACCGACACCATCAGTTCCGTTCCCGTTTCCCGTTATCACTTCAGCCTACACCTGCGAATCTTGCAGCATCGCTCTGCTCGCCGCCTCCCGCTCGCTGCTCCCTGGGCGCATCCTGCTTCGTTAAGCGGCTCCCGCGGCGGCGTTCGCGCCGCGCCGGCCCCGCACGCCCCATCGACCGCGGCGCGGCGCGGCGCGGCGCGGCGCGGCGCGGCGCCGACACCACACCTGCCCCATACGAGTCGTTAGCCGCGCCTCGAGTGGTTTTAGCGAAGCCGCCGCCGCCGCCGCCGTCGCTTCTTCTTTTATTTCGCAACGCCCTCCACACTCACACACGCTCGCACGCACACGCGCGCGCTCTCTGGCGCGGGGCGCTGCGAGCCGCAACCGGTCGGACGCAGTGGGCTCGACGCGCGATCTTTAATACAGAGACGACGCTCAGTTAGGGAGCTTCACAATGCGGGGTTTCCAGCAGCCGACAGATTCATGTGGGCTGCATGCTGGTAGTTTGTGAAAAACTGCTCAAACGAGTATTCAGTTTGATACAGACGTTAATGACATAACTGCACGTAGTATAATTCACTTCATCATGATTCAATTACGTATTCAAATACGTTAATTCCAATTATGCTAACTTTATTATAAGTTATATACACTTTTTTCTCGGTGAATTGTCATCACTGACATCGATGACGTTCAGTTAGGATCCATCACAATGAGTGATTATAGTTCAGTAATCAGAACAAAAATTGCTCCCCTGACCGGGTAGTCCCAGGACTTGCATCTCGTCAGTGGCAGAATTTTCGACACTAGATAGAAAGCAAGATTGAATTCAGGAGTTACCTGGAGGAGAATGCTAGCGGACGGCTGCTCTAAACGGTAGTTTTCCGTCGTTTCTCCGATCAATACCAGGCGAATGCCGGAATAGTACCTTAACAAACAGGTTACGGATGCGATATTTCCTTCCTTACGCTTGCTCCCCTTTCACACACACACACACACACACACACGCACACACACCCTTATACTTAAATGCATTACGCTACCACACACGTCGGTATATCAGAGCTATCCTCGGCTGGAGCTGTGTCCTTCTGGCAGAGATACCTAGAAGCGAAAACTTCAAACGGCAGCCCATTTGATCTACGAGCGAGTGGCACTGCCACACCTCGGGATAAAACATGCAGTACACTTACAGAACTAATTACCGCAGCAGTTGATATTTGGTGGTTAGCAATTCTGGTCACATCAACTACTAGGTGATTAGTCCCGTAAATGTAGTGCATATTTTTCATCGCAAGGTGGCGGTGATCTTCCCCCACTGAATGGCGAGATCCTGCTCCGACCTACCGTCGATTAGTGGGATACCCTTCAATCAGGTATCTCTCACCAGCAAAGCACTGCCTCAGCCGGGGCTACCTCTAAGCTCTCGACCGGTCTCCCGGCATGTTAGGTAGTGAAGTGCATGTTAGTGTAAGTATGTGTGTGTAAGGGAAGAGGATAGGACAAGGAAGAGGAATGAAAAATTGCGCGCAGTCCGTGGCCCGTTTCCTTGGGTACTGCTCCGGCATTCGCTTGGTGTTGATCGGAGAAACCACGGAAAACTATCGATCAGAGCAGCCGGCCGCTAGAATTCTCCTCCAGACAGCGACTGAATTCGATCTAGTTCACAAACTGGTATCGAAAATCCTGCTGCCGTCGTGACTCGAACCTAGTACCTCCCGGTCACAGGCACTGCAGTGACATCGGTTGATGCACTGAGTCACCTCTCCCGATCCACAGCAGTTAACGCGCTCGAAAACACAAAATAATCAACCAGTAGATCGGTCATCCCAAAGTGGTTGATTCGTACCCTTGGGGTCGATTTGAACTTTCTGAGAGTTCGATAGTTTACATTAAATATTTGTAGCTTTCTGAGGAAGGGAAGTGGGCGATTGGCGGTATCAATTTTCATTATTGCAGTTTTGGGTATTAAATATTATAAATTAAAATACAATTTCATGTACAACTTTTATATTTTTCAATTATTTATTAATAATTGAGTAAAACCAATTTTTATACCATGTGATGAGTAATATACTATACGTTATTTTTAGAAGGTTAAGAACATTTCTCCTATGGGTCAACGGCCTTACTATGTTTAGCAAAAGGACTCTGTGACCACTAGAAATCTGAAGCACTCGTACAGATGAGTAAAACTAAGAAATCCAAACCAAACATACGTTCTTCTATTTCGCTCTATACATAATATGATAGGAAAATATGATGATTTTATACGACTTATAATAAACTATCGACCCAAAATCCCCTAAGGGTTGTACTGATAATTAGGAAATTACTCCATTTCTGCAACAAACTGACGAAAACAATAGGGAAAAAAGTTGCTTATTATGATATTAGGGAAACAGCGGCCACACACACAACTCGCAACACACGTTATGATAGATCACATGAAATCGTCTTGAAAAAACATAACTTTAAACAATTCTTCAAACTAGTGTTCTTATTGATAAAACACATTGAATATTTCACATAATGTACATAGCTCGATAGATGATCTTCAGAATTGATGTAGAGAGTGTTGAAGTATGGGGAAGGGAAGTAGGAAAGAAAGAAAATGGGAGAGGGTAGAAGGAAAAATAGTACATAAAAAGATTTAACCCTTTGACGCCGAAGTTAATTTTGAGCACATAACGCTCGTCCATTGGAATCGCTTTCGTATACATTAATTTTAGTATTTTAATATTTTTGTTCCTTCTCAATTAAATTATTTTGTTTACAAATAAATGTTGATACCCAGGTCCCCTGAACTCTAAACTTCGTGGCATCGTGTTTCCGGAGCGAGCCACAACTACTAATTTCTAGAAGTACACGTCCGTTTTATATACTCAATTATACATTAATTTTATTCCTTTAATATATTTGTTCCTCAAATTAATTTTTTATACATAAATGTTGGTACCTCGGCCCCATGAAGTCTAAACTCCGTGGCATCGTGTTTCCAGAGCAATCCGCTCACCGTGTGGAGTGACATCGCGGATGGTCGTGCCAAAGCGCCCATTAGAGGGGCGACAGCCCTGTGGTAACAGTCGTCACCGGAGCCTGTCTCCAACACGAGTCGCTCGCTCGCTCCAACCAGCTCGTCCCGTTCCGGGGACCGCACGTTCATTTGTGTTTTTTCTCCGAGCGTCTGATTTTTCGGCACTCGGCGTCTCATGAGATCGCATTCCAGGCGTTTTTAAGCTGGATCCTCCGTTTCCGATCGGACGGCGCCAAATGGTAATATCTGTTTTCACAGCCCCAGTTTCTTTCCAGCTTCAAAACCGCCGCGGAACTGTGGTCGTAATTCTTGTGTTTTAATTTGACTTGCGTGATGTAAGGGAGAACATTAATGATCGTTTTTGTACTGAAACGACAGAAATTCTAAACTGCACGCAAATTGTATCAGTAGTTGTTTACTGTTTTTAAGACTGAATCTTTGCACCGAATTTGGGTGAGTCTAAACTCTAATGTATATGTTCTCGGGTCCGAGTGTTTTGACTTGATTTCTTTGAAGTAGTAATATGACAGGAAGTCGAGCTTTTCTATTACAGTATATGATAAGTAACACTAAGGTATTTTTCTTTATAAGACACAGGTGCCATTCGAATAGTAATTAAAGCTGTTTTCAACATTTGACGGGAGTGAATCTGTCCTAACGAAAGAAATAATTCCCGTTTGAAATAATTTCTTCTAACTGGAAACGTATTCTTGTGAGTGACATTAATTACAACACAAGTGATGTTTTGCCCCACTTCATCTCATTCGACGTCACCGTAATTTTAAAAGCAGGATGTCCAGGAGAAGTTCAAGTCCATTTTTTGAATTCTTGGAAATATTTTTATCAAAAGATGAATCTCTGATAAGTTAATACAATGCATTTGTTGACAAATTTCGTGTATATTTTCAGTAGAAAGTTTTCTGCAATATAAGGACTGGGAAACAGCTTTAACTTTTAAAAGAGTTGTGTTTTTCCACGGTAACTTGCAATAATAACTCGAAATCTCTCAGAAAATAAAAATTTCAAATCTAGTAAATAGAAGAAACTGAAAATTGATGAGTAGTTGGAACTCACAAAAAAAACCTTTGAAAGGCGTAAAGTGGACATTTGTAAAAATGTTTAATTTTTGGTACTATGTATTACTAATTAATTTTTGAGTTTTAATAATTTAATTTAAGCAACAATACAATTTGCTCAATAACATATCCATTGCTTTTTTAATCGTCTTATTTAACCACAAAAGGGATAGAGTAATTTTAAATTTCTTGGAATATAAGGCAAAAAAAACTTCTTTTCCTTTAAGAAATAATAATATAGCGTGTTCCTTAAACCAGAACCTCGAGTTGACATCAAACCGTAAACTTCTCAGAGATGCATTCCAGTTTTCAATTGTTAGACGATTGGAAATTTCTTTCCAGCATTCTTTGAACCAGTGTTACGTCTGAAAACATTTCATACATGTAACCTTCGAATCTTTCCGAACGTGACACTATCATTGTGCCCAATTATATTCCCATTATCGGCGGCACCTTTGTCTTTCCTAGCAATCATCCCTCCCCTCTGCTTTCCTGCACGAAGTGCATGTGTACACAAGGTACCCTGTGACCTGCAGCTCGGCTGAAGATAGGTTACGTACTGGGGCGGAAGCTCGCGGTGAACTGAGATCAATATCCTTGCAGCTGATCGCCGAGAAAAAAAAACCCACTCAGACACAAACAGCATCTTGCGCACGTGTATAAGAATCGTTCTGGAATTTGCCTCGAAGGACCACACAGTCAACGGGCACACCGGTCTGACCAGCAGCGGTCCGCGTTCGAGCCCCGAGCGTGCCTAATAAGGAGCTGGCACAGTAACCATGCGCCCGTACGCGGCCCGTTGGGAGTATTTGTGTAGGTAAGTTGCTAGGGAGTTCGACCCGGCGGTCCACACGTAGCGGGGGTCAGAAGAGGGAAATCGGTCAAATAACTACCGGTCTTTCTACTCGCTTGCCTGCGTACAGTCTAGGGTGTGAGTGTCTTTGTCCTTGCTGCTTGCCTGTACGACGACCTGCCTAAGAGAGCTTTTGGATCAGCCAAGGTCCGTTTCATGTCTACTACAGAAATTAATTATATATAATATATATATATATATAATATATATTATATATATATATATATATATATATATATATATATATATATATATATATATTCATTATTTTCATAATCAGCATACGATCTGCAAGTGGTCTTTCAAATTGTCTGAAATTTTTTTGACAGATTCCCACATCATATACAAGAAAGAAAATCATCATAAAAGATTTTTTTGTCGAATACCGCGTTCGGATAAAACAAAATAGAAATATGCTATAAAAAAGCCCTTTATTTTATTGCATTATTAATATTATTGCAAACAGTCAAAAAAACGTTTATAAAATGTCTTTTACATGGTTTTTTTGATAATACCGTGTTCATATTTTCAGATAGAAATGCGAAAACAAACGAAAAATGCGAAGTCGGCCGATTTTTATAACAAAAACGTAAAAACATAGTTTTAGACTAAAAAAATTATTTCTGAAATACTCCATCACCGATTTTGGTTTTTATGGATGGAACATATTTAGGAGACCTAAAACTAACATATTTTAAATTCTCACCCATGTTTTTAAGGTCATTCCTTTTTTGTGACATTTTAAAGTTGATTTTTATTTTTAGCGCTAGAAAAGCGCGCGCCATCTATCAGATGTGAATAGTATTACGATTACATGGCCTTCAACTAGAAGTGTACAGTATATCATAGCGGTGAAAACTACACGGACGATTTCAGTTTCGTAGTTCAAATTGTGTAATGAAAAAGGTAACGTACAAATAGTCTATTTTGCAGTGAGTACGTAAATTTATTGCAAAAATGCAAGTAGATGTAGTGCTTGACGTGGCCAACTTTGTTGCGGTTGTCAACATGATGTTGAGGTTATGTGCGTTGGCGCTGATGCACATTGATTCTGTTACAGATGTAGAAATTATTTTTTTTAAACTTTGCATTCTGGTCATTTTAAATCTGGCGAATGTTTATCCATAATCTTAAAATAATCTAATCATTTTTCAGGTTCATTTTGTGGACAATCATGGAGTCTAATTTAAGTTGTTCGCTTAAGGATAATAAATTTCAATGCTCTAACGATACGAAGCTTAAAACATGCAGCGATTTTTCTGTCAAAGAATTGAGCCTGATTCAACGTCGGAGTGGATGTGTTGATCAACTTCAGGCAATATGTTTGAACCACGAACGCCAGTTTTTAACATTCTACGAGCAAAAGCAGACAAAATGCTGTGACCCGTTGGATCGTCATACTAAACCAGTCAAAACGAATTTGTGGACAATCAACGAAAATTACGACCACTTACATAATTCAAAGAATCCTGTTATTTTGGAAGGAAGAAAGCTGTGTCCAAACTGCCGGAATTTCTTTCAGAAAAACGACGTTCCACTTGAACAACAGGAATACGTTGAAAGTGATCTCGATCACACTGTTTCACTCGTTCATCCGCATGTTTCAGACTTGTCCTCTGGTGGATGTAGTTCACAAGGATCTGTCGGTTTCTGCACACCTCCTGATATGCTGCTGGACCGGATCAACAAAAGTTTGTCTCTATTGGGCATTGAAACTGTTACGAAAAGATCTCTGATAGCCCAGTCATTCAGAATTAAAAAACTTGATGAAATAAGACAATTATATGAGTCATCATTCGACAAGATTCTGGAAATAGAAACACCCAAAAATATGACAGGTAAGAGTACTAAAGATTGACAAATTATTTTATATTTTATTACTTGTTCTGAAAAAATGTTTATAATAAATTTTTATTTGATTCACAGATGCTCTTGACAAGATACACTTTGAGATAACCGGGAAAGAGATTTTATCTCAATTGAAGAATAAATTCCACTCGTGTGAATCTAACAAGGACAAAATCAAAGTTTTGTCACTTCTGCCAATGTCTTGGACGTCCTACAAAATCGCAAAAGAATTCAACACGTCATTGTATCTTGCAGACAAAACAAAACAACTAGTTGCAGAGCAAGGTATATTGTGTACTCCACAACCAAAACCCAAATACGTTCTGCCCGAAGAAACAGTGCAGCAAGCGATCAACTTTTATTTGGATCCTGAAGTGTCAAGAGAAATGCCCGGAAAAAAGGATTTTGTCAGTGTGACTGTCAACGGTAAACGAGAACACAAACAAAAGAGGCTGGTATTAGGAAATTTAGAGGAAATTTACCAATTTTTTCAAAAGGAATTTCCTGAAAAGAAGATATCTTTCTCCAAGTTTGCTTCACTAAGACCAAAACAATGCGTGCTAGCTGGTGCTTCTGGGACACATGCTGTATGCGTCTGCTGTATCCATGAAAATTTCAACTTGATGATAACTGGAGCATCTTTATCTATAAAGTTCAAAAACGAATCACTGATAAGTTTCTCAGATTTTTTGAAGTCTATCAAATGTACCGTGCCGACTGAAGCTTGCCACTTGAGGACATGTACTGATTGTTTGGATACCACAGAACTGAAAGATGCGATTTTAGACAATCTGGAGTCAGATGAAATCGAATGTATCACATATCAACAGTGGGTGAATGTAGATCGGTATTCATTAGAAACTTTGGTGAAACCATGTGATCAATTTGTGGAAATTCTAATGGAGAAACTTGAACAGTTATCGACACATCATTTCATCACCAAGCAACAGTCGGAATATTTTCGAAGAGCGAAAAACAATGCCACAGAAAAAGAAGTTGTTGTAGTTGCTGATTTCTCCGAAAATTACTCGTTTATTTTGCAGAACAGCATACAAGGGGTACACTGGAATAATGCTCAGGCTACAGTCCACCCCTTCTGTTGCTATAGAGGTGGAGATTTTCCGGAACTTTTGAACTACGTGATTATTTCAGATGACTTAGAGCACAACACGTCTGCGGTCAATTACTTTCAGAAGATGCTAATTGAATTCCTGAAAACGAAGATCCCTGATTTACAAAAAGTAACTTATTTTTCTGACGGAGCAGCTTCGCAGTATAAGAACAAATACAATGTTCTTAATCTGTGTTTACACAAAGAAGATTTCGGCATTTCAGCAGACTGGCATTTTTATGCTACGTCACATGGAAAAGGCCCAAGTGATGGATTGGGAGGAACAATCAAGCGATTAGCTTCAAGAGCAAGTTTACAGTTGCCTCCAGAAAAACAAATTCAAACGCCATTGCAATTTTTCGAATGGTCTCGTCAAAATATTGAAGGAATAAATATTGATTTCGCCCAGAAAAAGGACATTGCAAATCACAGGATCAAAATGAACACCAGATTCAAGAATGTTGTGCCTGTTAAAGGGATACGAGGATTTCATTCATGCGTACCAGTCGAAAATGGCTACGTAGAGATGAAAACACACTCTCTTCAAGACACTGGAGTTTTGTTCAACATTGCTGAAAATTATAACTGGGCTAAACTACAACCAAAAGTTGAACCCATATCTACGAGGTAATAACCGAAATGATTTTTAACTTGTTTTCCTTACCAAATGTTGTTTACCAAACATTAAAGCCATAATTTTTGTCAACAGATCCAGCACCAAAAAGAAGAAACAGGCAGAACATACGACAAAGAAACAAAAACGAAGTGACGATGACTGAATTATTATAAAATAAATTTCAACGATAAATCATTAACGTTTATAAATATGAATACAATATATATTCAGTATACTTTTCATTGTATCAATGTACACTTCATTGCTCCGGAAGATCAGTAGATCATCATAAAATGTATCAAATACCTTAATTATATAAAAATGTATTAATTTTATGACTTAAAAATTAGTGTAGAAAAATAAATAAAAATCAACTTTAAAATGTCACAAAAAAGGAATGACCTTAAAAACATGGGTGAGAATTTAAAATATGTTAGTTTTAGGTCTCCTAAATATGTTCCATCCATAAAAACCAAAATCGGTGATGGAGTATTTCAGAAATAAATTTTTTAGTCTAAAACTATGTTTTTTACGTTTTTATTATAAAAATCGGCCGACTTCGCATTTTTCGTTTGTTTTCGTATTTCTATCTGAAAATATGAACACGGTATTATCAAAAAACCATGTAAAAGACATTTTATAAACGTTTTTTTGACTGTTTGCAATAATATTAATAATGCAATAAAATAAAGGGCTTTTTTATAGCACATTTCTATTTTGTTTTATCCGAACGCGGTATTCGACAAAAAAATCTTTTATGATGATTTTCTTTCTTGTATATGATGTGGGAATCTGTCAAAAAAATTTCAGACAATTTGAAAGACCACTTGCAGATCGTATGCTGATTATGAAAATAATGACCCATATATATATATATATATATATATATATATATATATATATATATATGTATATATATATGTATATATTTTACCTAACAACATAGCTGCGCGCACGTAGGGGGAGGGGGCATTGCCTGAGACCCCCTGAAAATTTCTAAAGGGAG
This sequence comes from Teleogryllus occipitalis, assembly GCA_011170035.1. NCBI lineage: Eukaryota > Metazoa > Arthropoda > Insecta > Orthoptera > Gryllidae > Teleogryllus > Teleogryllus occipitalis. The sequence goes on from BLKR01004308.1 coordinate 107,110, forward strand.
GCTCCGTGGCACTACGTAATAAATTTTTTTTTTCATTCCGTGGTGGTAGCCGATATCTTGTGGCAATTCTTTATAGATATTGAGACAATCAAATCACAATAATAAAAATAAATAATATATTTCTATATATTTATTTTATGCCCAAAGTAACTAGGGGTAAGTATGATCAATTTCTGATTTTTTTCCTTTCTTTAAGTTGATACTTTATGAGAATTGATACACGATATTTAGGAAAGCAGCATTTAAAACAATATGTAAATGGTTCAGCACAAAATCAGTAGTAATTCTTAATTGAATCATTAAATTTATAATTTCATTCCCCGTTTTGTTTCTTTTATTTACTCTCTACGAAATATGTCATATGTAAATAAAAATTTTAAATGGAAAAGGGAGCCAAGACGGGCCTTCTAGTTTTTGACCGCGCAAGCTTATGCCTAATTGTGATTCGTTTTCTTATTATTTGTTTGACTTCATCTTACGTTACAAGTGATTAATATTTCAGTATGAGAAACGTTTACATTATTTTAACAAAAAAGATTTCGGCTGAAGAATTTTCACTCGCCTACGAAATATTTTTTCACAATCTTTTTCTGAAAAAAGACGCAGTATATTCCATTCAAATATCAATAATCCCAATAAATTTTGACAATTTATCGGGTTTTCCGGTTTCTTTCTTTACATCATTCACAATTTCCAGCACAACTTGGAACAGAATCATTTGTAAAAAAATAAAGAAAAAAAAAGTATGTATATTTTGGAGGTCATTGCCTGAAAAAAGAGGCGTTCCAAATCTTCTTTGAAACAGAAAGAATCTTATAAGTCTCAACATATCATCTTGACACTCGAAAGGAACTACATTTTATTTCATTCTACTTTTCCTCAAGTGGATTAACACTTCGACGTTGTTACCTAAATATCTAACACTCCGAATGATTACTGAATACTACTGGCTAATTAGTGGAATCCAACTAGCCTCTCCCAGATAAAATAACAGAACATATTAAGAATATTTCACCTAGTTTCTCTAATTATACTTGACGATTTCTTTTTATAGTAGCGGCAGAATCCACTCGTTAGACCTTCTGCAATGCGGAGAAGGATGGAAGAGGAGAAATAATTGAACCTGTCGCAAAATACCTTCCAGGAGAAAACTGGAAACCTGGGACCGAAATCGAAAATTCAAGCAAACCGGAACGGCAACCGGTTCCATCCAAAATTCCTCTGACCACGCCCGGCGCCGATCAACGCTCCCCGCTCGCAGGCGGCGGAAGACGGCGGTCAGGGCAGCGGCGGTGGCGGAGGCGGAGGCGGAGGCGGAGGCGGAGGCGGAGGCGGAGGCGGAGGCGGAGGCGGAGGCGGAGGCGGAGGCGGAGGCGGAGGTGGGGGCGGTGGTGGAGGCGGAGGCGGAGGCGGTGGTGGGGGCGGGGCGGGGGCGGGGACGGTGGCGGTGGCAGTGGCAGTGGCAGTGGCAGTGGCGGTGGCAATGGACAGTGGGCAGTGATTTGGTGGGAAGGGTCATGGTGGAGATGACGATAGCGATGGCGAGGGCGACGGCGGTGGCAATTGTTGTACCAGTAGCGGTGGCGGTAACAGCGGAATTGCTAGTGGCAGTGGCGGTGGCGGTGGCGGTGGCGGTGGCGGTGGCGGTGGCGGTGGCGGTGGCGGTTGCGGTGGCGGTGGCGGTGGCGGTGGCGGTGGCGACGGTGACGGTGGCGGACTCTGTCCCGCCCGGCCCCACCTCACTGCTACCCGTTCCGATTCCCTGTGCTGCTACCGCACTCCGCCACCTCGGCCACCGCTCTCCGTCTCATATTTCGCCAGTCATTCCTACTTTCTCGTCATCTCCACCGCCACACGCGATTGCCCGCCGCCCGCCGCCCGCCGCCCGCGGCCCCCCCCCGCCCGCCATCACCACCCTCCACCCGCCATCACCACCCTCCACCCGCCATCACCACCCTCCACCCGCCATCACCACCCTCCATCCGCCATCACCACCCACCATCGCAATCACCATCGTCACCGCCACATGCTACCGCCATTCGTCACTGCCCCCATTACCATCACCATCACCGACGCCCTTCGCGTCGGTGGCCGCCGCGTTCCGGGAAGGAGCTGATGACACGCGCGCGCAGCACCTGCCTGCGCTCCGCCGGGGCGCCTCACGCGCCGCCACCCGCCACTCCACGGACGCGTCTTTATTCATTGCGCGCTTCTGCCAAATAGGGCCCCGCGCACTCGCTCCTTTCGCGAACGCACTCCCTATTCGGTGGGCGAATCACTCACTCGTGACGGAACTACGGTTCGTCACAATAAATATCGAAGTGACTACCGGTGTTCCTTGTACACTGATATTTTTTTGTAATACTGGTTCTTCTATGATATTTTTTAATATTTATTTGTTTGCTTAAAGCAAAGAGTGTTACGATTTTACCGTGCACTTTCTTACTTTCTTCCCGGTCTCACATTATTTTAACGAATTAAATCATTTTGATGATCAATGAAGCAAACGACCTATTTCCACTTTAGAAAGTAGTTCTAGATACATAAAACTTCTTACAAAACAATCCTTTAAACACATATAATAAATGTGTGATCGAGGTCTAGAATATGGACATGGATAAATGCGTCTTGGAACAGTCGCTTTTTAATTAATCTTATTCCACTCAAAACAGCAGAACTTATCAGAACTTGTCAATGTTCTTATTATAAATGTACATACTTTATAAAATTAAAATAAATAAAATACTTTTTTATAAAATGACACGAGTATTAATTTTACAATAAGAATTAATAACAGAGTTCCAAATTCTACAAATTTACCTTCATTTCCTAAATTTACGTTCTGAAAGAAACAAGCGCTTATTTCGAAGAGGTTGATCTAAACCATCACCACGTTTTGTCAATGGTAGTGTGCATGAGAGTAATGGAAATTCGTACATTTAATTAAGTACATCTTACTAATTAACTGGTTGATGAGACCGTTTCGGTTGTAACTTTGCATGAACTAGGTTTGGAATGTTCCATGAGTTGTTTTAAAAAAACTTAGAATAAATTTCCGTTAAACATCTTAACAAACCTGTAAAGTATTCTGCGAGATATAGATTTCGGGAGAATAGAGAAGCTAGGACATTTATAAATAATGAAATTATTATTAGAGTTATTGAATAGATCACGAACTGGAAATCTCCAGTAACTCGAAACAAATGGGCTCCACAAATGAACGGGAAAATATGCTTCAGTACTTGCAAAAAAATACGGAAGTTAAATTGGAAAAAATGTGGTTGAGAGAAAGGGCCAGAGAAAAAGACTTGAGCAGGCCAAGATACGCATGGCGTAGTATCACCCAATGAAGAAGAAGGTATGTTAAAGACACACCAGTAAAATAGTCTGAATCGACAAGCCTTTCTTTTCCGCAAAATAACAGTATCCCTTTCCGTTCAATTATTCATCGATTTCCTTAATTGCGATGCGGGCAAACCGCACGACATCAAACCGATTGCCATCTCTCCCTCCAAAAATGGAAGCGAACATGACCCAACCAGCTCGAGCAGGTGGGCCACAGTTCAACCGTATTTCCTTTTCCCCGCGCGTCATCACATCTGGAACAGTACTGTCACGACCCAGCCATCTTCTTACCATCCGCGCCCGTCTGCGCAACAGGTACGCCGTTAGCGAGTTGCTCGCCACCACCGCATTCCATTGTTCCCCGCCGACTTTGTCTCGCTTTATATCTGCCCCCGCTGCGGGCTCTTGTGTTTATTTCTTAATTCGAGCGCCGCCATTGTGTGTTCAATCTAAATGCGTTCTCGTCCGGAGTGTGCGTGAACGCGAGAGGACCGGAACAGCGCCGGGAATAGCCGTCGGCATCTGCCGCTCCGGAGACGGGAAGTGGGAGGAACGAGTGAGCGGAGCAGGAAGTACGTCAAGGCCGTCAGGCCGCGGCGCGCCACACCGCTTCACATACTTCTGAGCCCGGCGAAAGAAGGGGGAGTGGTGCGCGAGGCGACAGGCGAATTCTTCGCTTTTTATTCAGATTGTTTTTGGACACGTCTGGAAGAGCATTCATTTATTATCATACGAACTTTGCATCATTTATTATGAAACCACCGGGAGAGGTGGCTCAGGGCATCAACTAATGTCACTGCAGTGCCTCTAATCGGGTGATCTCGGGGTTCGAGTCCTGACGGTGGCAAGATTTTCGACACTAGCTTGTCAGCTGGGCCGAATTCATTCGCTGTCGGGAGGAGTATTCTAGAGGTCAGCTGCTCTGATGGGTAGTTTTCCGTGGTTTGTCCGATCAACAGGCGAAGGCCGGAGCAGTACCCTAACAAACGGGCTCCCGACCGCGTGCGATCTTTCCTTCCTCTTCCTTGTTCTATCACCCCTTACTTTCACTAACATGCACTGCATTATCACACATGCAGGGAGATCGGTCGGGAGCTTAGAGCTTGTCCCGCCGGATCTCGCAATCCAGTGGGGGAAGACCACCGCCACCTCCTGAGGAAAACACATGCACTACACGTACGGGACTAATGACCTTAGCAGTTGACTCGCCCCAAATCACTATCAATCAATACTATTAAACCGCAATTCGTAGTGTTTCTTTACCTTCGATTCGGATTCTACATAACCCAGGAAGCCCACAGGTACCTTCGAAAGATGTGAGCTATAATAATAATAATAATAATATAATAATAATAATAATAATAATAATAATAATAATAATAATAATAATAATAATAATAATAATAATAATATAATTTATTTCTCGCAATAACGTTCAATTGAAACTGCGAAATGTAGTGGAAGATATCTTTCAGAGTGCTCACATTTAATTCATTATTTTGCTGCACACTTCTTTTTTCCTTCACTTTTTGCAGTCATTTGGTTAATATATAATTAGTGTATTTGTTTAGATTACTTTTCTCTAGATGTTACTTTTATTTCTTAAGATGTTTTACAGTTCATGTTTCCAAGGAGAAATTAATGATAAGAGATGAAGAAATATACTATATATTTTAAACAAGACAGTTTCGTCATCTTCACAATCAGAACTAGTCAACGACGGAATATTGGAAGAGAACCCCGAAATAAATTCCAGCATACGTGCTAGAACCCGTTGTTTTAATGGAAATGAATAATGGTATCATCGGATCGAAAAGCAATGTCGATTTAACGATGCCGAACTTCTTGATCTAATATTTTCTAATAGCTACAGCTGCCATGAAATACCAGAAGAGTGTGAAATTATTTACAATACGGATAAAACAGTTACTTTAAACGCCTTGTCTAATAACACGTGAGTCTCCAATACATTTTCGTCGACACCGCGTTTGATCACATTAGTTTGCTTATGTATCATAATATCGTATTCCATAATTAGATTTTTTGATCATCTGTCCTGAAGACGACCAATAACATATTTCTGTAATGATAGTGCTTAAGCGGACATGCATAAATTAATCCAACGAACCAGTTATTGACAAGTGACTTCATCTTTGGTACTGACACCTATTTGTTGCTTTGGAGTTCCATTTATTAATCGAGCGGGCGATCTTGGAGCTGATAAACACATGCTCGGGCACACGTAAGCTTTTCTTCCTTTTTCCCCCTTTCCAAAGCGCGCCTCGACCTTGATCCCACTTACGGAGCGCGCGCCCCACGGATATCAAACTGAGGCCGTCGTCTCGTTGGACGTGATGGATGTGAGCGGGGGCTCGCCCGGGCAGAGCCCCGCGGCCTGTGCCGCGCCGTCGGCGGGGCCTTATCTCTATCTCGGCGGCGCCCGAAATAATTTCCGCTGCTACCAATCTGCCGTGCCCCGCAGCGGTCGGAAACCTCTGCCCAAACAGAACTCCGGCGCGCCAGCCGAGGGTGCGGTGGGCGGGGAGCTGAGGGAGGATAGGGGGAAGGGCGGGAGGGTGGAGGATGGAGTTGTGGGGTAAAGGAA